>JAHWLF010000918.1:0-10380 GCA_024679295.1 Phytophthora parvispora
ACTCGCCCTGGATCGTCGGCAGCGGCCGCGCCTCGCGCGACGCGATCCTCGCCGGCAACGTGACGGCGCTGAGACTCAAAGATCCCATGCAGCACGACGTCTTCACGGTGCCGGAGTGCTCGACCGACGCCAACGGCGCCTGCACAGACCTGGGCTACGTGGTCTTCCGCCTGAACGCAGACAACCCGGGCGTCTGGATCATGCACTGCCACATCGACTGGCACTTTGTGCTGGGCTTGGGCATGCTCTTCGTCGAGGCCGAGGACGTGCTGCACAAGGAAGGTCTGGCCGCGTTCACGCCCAACATGCTGCTGAGCGTGTGCAATGGCAACTTCACCCTCTAGTCGGGTCCGACAACGACGCAGCAGTCCGACCGAGTGAGGTACGTACGTACGTGTGATACTTGTGTAGGGAGATGCCTAGTTGAGTTGCAGTGGATCCCGCCGACGTCCGTAGACTAATGTGCCCCCTTCAATAGCAACGGATTTTTTTCAATTCAAAGTCAAGCGAGTCCTGCGTTGAGCGAGCGAGCTACACCTCGTGCTTCTGCAGCATCTTGCTGAATTCCTCGAGGTCGATCTTGCCGTCCCCGTTCCGATCCATCTGATAGACGAGCTCGCGCACGTCGTCGTGGTCTAGCGCTTGGCCCAGCGTCTTGAAGATGGACACGAACTCGTCCACAGAGATGGTGCCGCTGCCGTCCGCATCCACCATGCGGAAGATCTCCTCGACCAGCTCCTCCTTGGAGTGGCGACTCTCCTGGATCCGCGCGCTGCACCACTTGTAGAACGCCTCGAACGTGATCTCCTGCGGACCTTCCACCATGGCCCCGTCCGGGTGGAGACTCTCGTCGTCGCTGTCGAGCTCTTCCGCCACGAGGTCCGTCATGAGACGGTTGAGCTGCATGTCATCCAGGTCGTGCGTAATGGCCAGCAGCAAGCTCGCCATCTCCTCCCGCGATACGGACCCCGAGCCGTCCACGTCGAATAAGCAGAAGATGGTGTGGATTTCGCGCCGCTCCATCTCCCGTCGGTACGCGTCGCCCCGCTTCTCCCTAGGCGAGAGGTATGCAGCCAGTGGAGACAACGGAGGATCAGTAGCGACTGGCGCTTTGGGTGAGAGTTTTAACGGTGGAGGCACGCTTTGGATGGAGCGCAACACCCCAGCGGTGATGGTGGGGTCGAGTTGCGATGAAGAGCGCCGACGGGCTGCCTTGAAACTGGCGCTGGCATCGATGGGCATGATGCTAGAGCGTCGTCGGCTTGGAACAGGCATCGGCACTTCAGGCATCAATTCGATGTTGAGTTTCAGCTGCTGGCTGTCCCGCCGCGCGTTTTCGCGTAGGTGAATCTTCATTTCAGCGACGAAGCGGAGCGTCCGCAGAGTTTGTCGAGCACGCAGCAGTCGCGTCACCTGGACGATAACTCGGGAGACCTTCATGTGCTCGACGTTGAACGCGAGCAGACCGTCCCGGGCGATTCGGGTGGACATGAATGGCACGGCGATGCTTGGTATCAGGAAGAAGAAGCACAGCAGAGCGGCGAAAGCTGGGTGGTCGCCAAACAGCTCGGAGATCTGGTAGGTTTCGCGCAGAAGGAAGGTCGAGAGATGCAGCGCTGTGAGCAGGAACACCATGCGTGTGGAGAATAGAGCAAGGAGAACACCGTTCCCCCATCCAGCACCGATTAAACTGCGCTGGTGAATCTTTAGCTCCTTCTCGGATAGATCACGTCCACCGTTGGGCAATAGGTCGACGTAGGGCGGTGCCCAGCCATGCGAATCCTCATAGTCCCGGCCTCCTTCCTCTGAATCTGCCAGCAACCAGGTCTTCTCCGTAGATTGAGCGTGCTGGGCTTCCGTTAGGGGCGGTAATCCGTGTTGAGTACGCCACACAGTCTTGCGTCGCAGTCGCTCAGCATCAGTTTGAAGTCGTGGGGGCGTTAGCAGACACCGCATTGCGTTAACGCGGCGATATACGAAGTCGTTGAGTGCGATGAGCGCAAAACCCGAGGAGAGCAGAATCGCTACCTCTCCACGCGGTCCACTGTGCCAGCACAGGCACAGAATAACCACCAGGACAATGTCCAGTGCGATCCACGTGGCCATATCGATCTGAATGAGCCGACCCATGACCTCGCCGGAGATGATCGACAGGTATTCGTTGAACGGGAACCGCGTGTCGTCGCCCTGAAGTTGGAACTCCTTGGCCAACTGGCGCGCGGTCTCCTCATCTGGGTGATTGGAGCGGTAGTCCATAAAGCGCCGACGTAGTGCCAGATAGACCACTTCACGTTCCGCTTTTCTTGCGGCATCGCCTCGGTGCCATGATAATTGTTCAAGCCACGATTTCGGTGGCTCTGTCGCCAACGCATACTCGGATAGCACCGATGGGATGTCGGCACAGCTGCGCTCAAACTCTCTCCACTCGTGCTGCACGTGCATGCCCAGACGCAGGAGCCCGAGACACAGCACCAGGAAGATGACGATGAAGAAGAACAGAGCCATGTGCAGCTTCTCGATGATCTCCTGCAGTTCAGCGTTGCCTCCTAAGATGTTGCGCGACAGCCAGGGCAAGACCTGGATCTTGGTCACGACAAACAGCAGCAGGCCGATGAAGCCCAGCGTCGTGAGCTCCCCAAACACTGTGTTGACGAAGGGCATGTTGAGCTCGTCTGTGTGCTCCTTCAGTTGCTCCGTCGAGACCTCAAACAGGATAGAGATGGCCACCAGCGTCGAGATGGTCACAGCCGCCACGATGGCCACGCGCCCGCCCTCCACTTCAAGCTCTCCTTCTGCCTTCTCTCCTTCCGCCTCGGCGGCTTCACGTTCTTTCGTCTCGGCAGGACCATCAGGCGTCCCTGGGAGCGACTTTTCCGTCACTTGCGCGATCACCAGAGCGAGAAGCAACGCTGTGAAGGCCAGAGCGCGCAGTGCCGCCCTCCGCCACGATCGACGCGAGTCGCCTGTCATCGCGGGCGAGAAATTGCGAATGAGTCCGCAAGATCCAAGATCTCGTCGGAGGGGTCTCTGACACGGATCGCGCCGTTTCAAGATTCATACAAAACACAAGACAGTGGCAGTTGGGAACGTGTGGTCAGGAGAGCTTCAATTCAACGTTGAAGTTGGCTGATTATGTGCCAGCCAGCAGCTCTTGTAGATGCTCCTTACAGTTGCGGGTAGACGGACTTGGGCCCAATGACGCCGCACGTGCCCGAGCTGCCCGTGCCAGCGCCGCGCTTGAGGCGGATGAAGCCGTCCTCGCCCCACTGGGTGCCCCACGAGTTCTTGATCTTGAAGAAGGGTGTCGAGCCGTCGCTGCCTCCGCCGTAGCCCACCGCCAGCACGGCGTGGTCGAGGTCCGTCGACGAGCAGGAGGACACAATGCCGCCCTTGTACTGCTTCCAGGTCGGGTTGCCGGCCGCGACACCCACAGCCACGGGGCGACCACTGATCGCCTCAACCAGGCCGCTTTCGGTCTCAGGAACAGACATCACCCTGCGGATGGCGACGGCCTCGGGCTTGCACGACGACTTCTGGCATGCCTCACGATCGCCCGAGTCACCCGAGACGTACGGATAGGCGTCTTCAGTGCAGACACCACCAGCACGCTGGATAAAATCCAACGCGTCGCCCGGGAAGCCACCCTGGCACGCATACGAAGCCGTGTCGCAGTCCAGCACTTGCTGCTCCGACAGCGGCGTAAGAGGGCCCCCGGAGAGGCAAACAGCGCTTTCAAGAGAAGCGATGGCCGCGAACGCCCAACATGAGCCGCACTGCCCCTGGTTCTTCACAGCAGCGACGCAGCCAGAATTGGTCCAGTCCTTGTCCGTGCTGGGCGCCTCAGTGGAGTTCGAAAACGCTTGAGTAGCAGAGGACGTAGCCGTCAGGAGACCAGATCCACGCTGGTAGGAAGCACCCACGAACTGGACGAACTCTTCATTCGTCATGAGCGTGAATGGCGTGTCTGTGGAGAAGACAGCCTCAGGGTTCGTAGCTTGGGCCTCTTCAATCAGCAGCTTGGCCAAGAAGAATCGACGCAGTTCTTCATCTTCCGCTCCGCCGATGGATTTGGTAGAAGTTGCCGGAATGAAGCCGTGCTGCTTGGCGAACTGGCCGGCGTCACTTTGCTTCCACTTGCTCAGCTCGGATTCGAGGCTGGACTTGTCTTGGAGGAACTGGGCAATTCGGTCGGTTGGGATGGCAGGAACAGCAGCTTGCGCACCCGACACAAGAGCAGCGAGAGCGATTAGAAGAGTGGTCTTCATCGTTGCGAGCAGGAAGTTCGAGGAGGAAGACGGTGTTGCTGGAAGTGAGCAAATTTGCGAGTGAGCTAGAGCTTCGTTCACGGCGAGGTCATTCTCAACCGCTTGGGTTTCCAACACACGACCATCGTTTTGCTAACCCACGACCCGGTTGACAACATTGGAGTCAACCTTGTCAGCAGCGTTGGATCAAAGAGGCTAGCACCCTCGATTTATAGCGATCGTTATCAGATCTTGACAGGGACAAGTGCCTCACTGCGGCAGCTGCAGCGTCAATCCTCGTTCTGGCAGTGTGCCTCTTTCTGATTGACTTGGGGCGGATGGCTTGGTCGACAAAACAAGTTCCGCGCAAGTGCATTGCCTCTTTTTCCTGTTGAAGTCGCAGGAGTGCTGGAACTGCTGACAGCTTCGCCACCATCCCCAGATTTTGAGTAATATTTCCGATAGAAAACGTTCTTGGAGCAGTAGTGGATCGATGCAGATCCAACTATCTGGTTTAACAATGCAAACACCAGACCTCGAGATTTGTCCGGCACAACCTCATTCTCGTCTCCATCGTGGCCAACCTCCCTTGTTCCTGCTCGCTTTCGATGCGCTAGTACGTATCCGAACATCCACGCCTCTCCAACAGCATCTCGGCAAATATAAGAAACCTTGAGGTACAAGACAGACGATAGCGGATCGGGGAGTATGACTTTATCTTTTCCCTTGCGCTTTGATGGTGCGTCGAGCGAGTAAACGCCCCAAATATTCACTGCGGGACAAAACTCATCGTCATCGTCCCGAAAAATCATGTACTCCTCTTGTTGGGAAGCCTCCGCCGGGGTGTCGGCTTCGATTCGAACCGGTCCGTTGCCAGATTCTGCTTTGCGCACTGCCATAGCTGAGTAGAGTCGAAAGGGGAACGCTGGCCTTCGTTGCTGCAGAAAGCATGCTGTGCACAGCTGGACGGGCTTGTCGTGGACAGAGCATGCCTTTGGGTTGGTAAGCGCAGCCGCTGGGATGCCGAGCTTGGCTTCGAGGTTGCGGCATACGACAGAGGTACCAAGCCAAATCGCTCTTCGACTTGTAGCTAAGCGCTTAGAGCTCACTACTTCTTCAGTCAATTTAGGCAACGGTGACTGAGTTGGGCAGGAGCTACCGGATTCATAGTCATCATCGATGTCATGCTCACGATGATGGTGTCTATACCACATAAAACAAGTTAATGCACAGCTATCTCATATGAGAAGAAGGCAGCGGGTAAAGTACCTGTTGAGCTCGCGTTGTGAGCGAAACTGAAGCTTTTCGCACCCTGCATGGCTGCATCCGAAATACCCGACCATTCTTTTATGCTCTGCTTCCGTCCATGAAGCTCCTTGCGGCCAGTACGAGTGCAAGTACTGGTCCACCACAGGATTGGCCCTTGCGAGCCGTTCGCGACCCTCGTGTGATTTTGATTGGTGTAATCGCGCTACTTTCCTTGACCTGGAGCACCCAAACCGTTTAGTTATTTTAGTTCAGCCTTATCAGATTCCGGGTGAATTATCTACGTACGAGAAGCATTTCCCGCAAGCAGGATGGCCGCACACATACGCGTGGGCCTGACGAGAGGCGATGTGAATTATCTGCTCGTGCCGTGCCTCTCGAGGAAGAGTCTACGCGTTCAGTATTCCGTTAGAAATGTTAAACACTTCGACGAAGATATTATAGTACGCACCTTCAGCTCGTAAATAAGTCGTTGCATGTCCTGTAAGTTTTGTGGAGTTGGATCCTTGCGAAATAGCATCATATCGTCCACAGTCGACATTTTGACTTGTTCAAGACCAGATTCCCTATGTACTACTGGTGTCGTCTCAGGCCGCTCGGGCTCGCCGGTAGTCACTTTCTCTTCAGGTTTGCTGCTGTCTTCGAATGCGTTAGCTTTGGAATCATGCTGGAAGCCTAGTTTCATCATTCGTTCTTCTACCATTTGTGCACGGGCAGGCATCGCGTGAATCGCTACTTCTTCCGCTACGCTTTCAGCCCGATCAACCCCAAACTCACGACGAAACATCTCCATGACCGACGCGCTGGGTACTATATTCTCTGTTGCAGCTGGTATATTCTTACTGGAATGTGTGCCATACCGGATCTGGCTAATCACCTCCAACCACTTCATTTTCAGCAAAGTGGAGTTTTTGAAAACGAAATCCACAAAGTCACGCTGATCATACAGTAGATCGTGGCCTTCTCTGCAGTCACGCAACCGTTCTGCTACAGCGTCCACAGTAGCCAGCGCAACTTCATGTTTCTTGTTTGATAAATCTGCAGGCACATCAACCTGGCTGGATTCAATTTCTCGTCGAATTTTGTCGATCGCTGACTGGATAATTACACCAACGCTCTTCTTCGCACTGATTTCAGATGAAATGAGCGGAATATGCCGAAGCCGGGCGACATCCACGCGGTACTCAACGTTCTCTTCGAGGCGCCCGTACGAGTTTCGTAGAGGCTACATCGATATCACACGTTTTGGGGGTTAGTACAGTACACAATAGGTTCCTACACAGCCGGGCTACAGCGACTACAGACGTACTTTGATGTACTCGATGTCAAACGTAGCTAATAGCTTCCTGTTTGACCCGGTATCCTTGTGGATCGCAGTGACTTTTGCTCGGCGTACAATGGTTTTGCTCTCCATTTTCCCAACCACATCCACTATACATCCAACTGGGAAAATTGCCTTCGTAACTGGCATTGACTGAGCGAGTGGGTCTCGTATCGTTGCGATGTGTTTTCTTAGTGCCTTTGCTGCAATCTCGGCCTCTTTCGCATCACGGCGACCCTCCTCCGCTTCCAGCCATTCTTGCTCCTCTTTCAGCTGCCTCGCGTACATCTCCTCCTTTGCGAGACTCCAACCACGCTTTCCATCCCGGTCACTGATCAGATCCAGAATATACTGGTACTTGTACGCATGCCCTCGGTTAGGCACGGGCTCGTTTGCAATAGGCCTCATGTGCTGCCGTCTGTCCTTGTGGTAGGCAAACGAAGGAAGCACGAACCCGTAACGCTGGTGGCCCACCGTCATCGTGTCACTTAGTTGCCTACTGGAATCAGTAGGCGTTATTCCTAACCACTCCCATCGCTTCAGCATAGCAGCCCAACGCGCATTTGCAGCTAACCGCCCGAGATGTCCTCTGAAGACGCGTTGGATCACCAAAGCACCGAAGCGCGTTCGTATTTTCCAAGTAGGGTACGAGTACGATTTTGAAGGCTGCGATTCAAGGACGACTTTGCCGTATTGAAAGCCACTGCGCGTGTTGACAAAGTTTGTGACGAAGTGCACACCTGGATCACCGAGCCACATATGCCTCGTCAACCAACCGCGAACGCGCTTTTGAATCGTCTGTGCACTTCCATAGCGTTTTTTAATGATCATGTATCTGTGGTATCGCCTCCACTGGCGCTGGATCTTCACCGTACCAAGCAAATTGCGAAGGCGCTCAGCGACTTCCTGCTCGTGCAGTTCTTGACGACGTTTCCACCGCATAATATGAGCGCGGAGAACCCTGCGTGCACGAAGCCGCCTGAAAGTATTCATTTCCTTTTCCATCTCCAGATAATTTGCGTCAGCTTGACGCTGAAGAGCTTGCATATACGCGATTTCCTCCCGGAAAGCCCGAGCTAGCAGGCGCTGGCGATACCATCGATAGTTGCGTTGGAGTCGAATCGCAGCTATGAGCTCGCGAAAGTGTTTGCGCGCTAAAGCTCCACGCAACAAACGTTGAATGTGTGGAACAGCGTTATGGACATTTTCGTGCTCGTGCTCAAACCGGCGTCGTCCTAGAAAGCCTCGCACGAACCGCTGAAGCACACGGCATGCCTTCATCCGATCCAAGGCTGCCTGTTCATAGAATAGTAGTCTCACCCGCCGACGAGCACGGTTGCCTCGAAAGATTCGCTGGATGCGTGTGGCTACCACCTCAGCTCTACGCAAGAACTGTACACGCCAAATGACTTCCTTCACGATCGTTGACACGGGGTTTGGATGGTTGAGCACCCCACGAATGGCATTCTCGACGAAAACATGCGCCTTTCTGACAAATTTCTCGATGGCAGAGCGTGGAGAACGGGAAGGCAATACTACAACAGCGTGCATTGTCTCCATGGGCAAGTTGGGACCATTCTTCGATTCTTGTACTGGTGGTGGATACTTCGGAGCAAGCGGATGACGCACCAGGGGGGTCACCACTTCCTCTTTCCTGCACTCTTTGATGTCCGGGACATCGAAGTCGGAATCGATAAGCAAAACACCTCCGCGTTCTTCAAAGGACAAATTGCTCAGATGTGCCTCCAAGTGATTGCGGCACATGCCGTATCGGTTTTTGCGGTCTATCACGGGGCACGCTTGCTCCCTCTTTCCCTTGTTCCCGTATTCTTGAATACACCGCGGGGCATGAAAGCCGCAAAAGGGGAGGTAGGACCCACGCAGCACTGGATGCATCAGTACGCGGTTGCTGCATCGCCAAACGTAGTTTATCTCCGAGTGCTCTTTTTGCCACATGCACAAGCTAGTTGGCCCAAGCTTTCTTCCCGTTTCGGTATCCAGGGACGATTTTGTGCCTGGCAATCTCAGCATTGCATCCCGTTTCAGTTCCTTGCGAGCATTTGTCTCGCAGACTCCAGGAACTTTAAGTACCCCGGTCCTAGGAGGCACCTTTTGCAAAGTAGCGCGAAGTGTACCAGCGGTAACTTCGTAACAACTCAAGCACATGCCATATTCGTTGGGTATCTCAATAACCCTCGATTTCTCCATCGGGTGCTCGTCATATCCACACTCGTTAGCGTGCCAAAGACAGAAACGTTTGCTCGGAACAGTTGCAGTTGACGATGCTTCTTGTGGATCTGTTTTCTTCTTTTTCTCTAGAGGGAGTAGGTTCGTGCAGTGGTGCATCTTACCGCCAATCCTCTCTCTAAGCCATGCGCATTCATTAGTTAGCACAAATTCGTCACCATCAAACACGAAAAACACAGACATCTACCTCCAGCAGCACTGGTCCTTGTGGCGATCAATTGAACCAGGTAATCGTCCACCATGCTGATCGACGTGGATAGCACTACTCATTTCTTCCTCCATCGCAGCCTGAATATCCACATATCGTGCATTTAACGAGGTCTGCACGTCTTCCTTGTCGAATCTGGACCTGATCGCCGCATTTGCGTTCGCAACACTCTCCTTCCAGACCCATTTCCCTTCTTCTACCGCTTTCTTCTTTCTCGCGTTCCACTTTGAAAGAGATGTGTCTTCATTGCCATAGGCATCAAGCGCGTTGTGAAGCATGCGCTTCCCCTTCGTCTTCGCGCGCGCAGCAGCCAGCGCTGTCGACATGTTGGCCACACTGCAGTGGTATCGCTTCCGAGCCACCGCTCAACCACTTCTGGCCATCATCGAGGAATCGCGCTCTCGAGGCGAAGCGCCGCCTTGGATCCAAAATTATGACCGCACGCAACCAACACCACAAGATCAAACTCACCAGCTTCACCAAGCCGCACCGTGCCAGCGCTCTGGAGCTGCTATATTTCTCAAGTGTTAGTCCCTCTACCCAATGCGGCGCACAGTACCCGTGACGCCGTCGAAGCAGAAATAGTTGCAGATGGGCTCGTCCTTCTGCGAGATGGCCTTGATGACCTCCTGGCCCAGGATCCCCGCCACGATGGCGCAAACCGGCACAAGGTCCGTGTCGGCGACGCGCACCAGCGCCCTGCAAGAAAATACAAGGCAAAAACCACATTAATTTGCGGGCACAACAACGTCGAGCGTGCCTGTTCAACGTACTGCAGCTCGTCGGGCGACAGGTAGTCTTCGTCCAGTCCGTTGGCCGCGAACTGCTCGCGCGCGTACTGGATGAAGTCCACCTCGTGGTTGTCGGTGATCTCCTCCACGCCCTTCTCACTCCTGTAGCCCTGCAGCACTGCACACAGTCCACCACCACTCCCCAATGAGGCCCATATACTCCACCTCCACCCTCTCCGATGCAGCACTCACGCTGGTTCTTGACGAAGACCTGCGGCAGCTGCGGCGCGCGCTTGCGGGCGCTCTGCAGTGAGCTCCACCGCACCTTCTGGGCCTCCTCCAGCGCCGGGAACTGCACCGTCA
>JAHWLF010000919.1:0-10028 GCA_024679295.1 Phytophthora parvispora
CCACGAGCTCCGCCACGAGCTCGCGCCCCACGGCGCCCGTCGAGCCGATCACGAGCGCCACGTACGAGGTCATGTCAACAATAGTCGGTCACTCTAGAGCGAGCTTCGCGCAATGAGCTCTTGCCAAGAGCCTCTTGGACTCGAAGCGATACTTTGGCAGTCTGCGACATGTGCAGGTGGGCGCGCAATCATTCTTGGTTCCGCAAAACAAGTGAACACTGTGTGGGTGTTCGTATAGATGGTGATGAATTATGTGGGTGATTACCTGGTCGAGTGCTGAGCTAAACAGCGAGCGCTACGGAATCGGTCGGCTACAGCACAAGCGCTCGTGTAGCACAAGCTTTTCCTAGGTTTTCTCTTCTCAATCGAGGTAGACTGGACGAATGCGAGGAGGGTTCTTCGCTCTGGGTGCCCGGTAGGCCTTCCCGTTGATCTTGTGGAACACTCGCCACAGCACTTTTCGGTACCACGCCTTCTCGTTGACGGAGGTGGATTTCGCTAGCGTCGAGACGGCGCCGCTGGGCAATTTACGCTCCTCAGAGGCATCGGGGCCGTGTCCGAGGATGTTCGAATCTTCACCGTGGCTGACGTCGGGTGTCGTGACAGTAGAAGCCTGCCCCACGGCTGACTCGACGGCAAGTGGGTTGGCGTTGGCACAGGCGAGAAGAGTAGCTGTCGCTACGAGCAGGGTGCAGAGTAGACGCATGGTGTGGAGCAGGCGTAGGCTTGAGGTCCGTGCTGTCGTCGTGAGGGCTCGACGGCTTTTGGTGAAATGATTCAGGATGGAGCTATGTCGTCACGAATAACTCGTCGAGGATGGCGGCCAAGGCGTCGCACAGTTCTCAAGCACAGGTGCCATCTGAATATCTGTTCCTGGCCAGCCAAACGATGGGGCGATAGCGACAGGTATGAACGACTGGTACTCGACAGAATGCTGTACTCTCGACGCCTTGATATGTTGTTGGACTAGACGAATGGAACAGGTAGCAAATCTACTGCTGTCATGTGTCATTCACGCCAACGTCCGATACAGGATTTGCGCCAAGCACTGACAGTGTCTGCAAGTGATTTGTTTCTCGCCATCACCGCATACCCCGTTTATCTGGCTATTGGGAGGAAGGTCGATCAGAATCTGGTGCCGACTAGACAAGTCTTTCAGAGACAACAAAATAAACCAGCGGAGGCATAACGTTCAATTTTTTCCTGGTTCAAAATAAATCGAGCTGTTGCTGCTACTGAACCTGGACAGATTCGAACCGTGGTTGCTAACTCAATACGTAGAAGTGCAAACATGCGTTCCATCCGTTTTGGATAAAAGTAAATGGAACAGTCGGATTGCAACAGACTTCAATTTTTAGCTCTTGGTAACTCCGATTCATGGTGATTTATCGAGCTTAGTATTCAGGACTTGTGCAGTGCACCGATCCAGATTGTCCATCCATACGCGGTGATAACGAGACAAATCTCTTGTAGCAATGCCGATCATGGCTGGTACAGATCCAGTATCGATTGTTGGCGTGAATGACACATGACTAAGTGTCATTGAGATTTGCAAGTACTCCTACCATAATGGAATATTGGTCGAATGGCACTCGCCTAAGATAAGACCACAGCTTATACATGCGCACGCATACCCATGTTCATCATTATGGAGCTACCGTCCGTCGGTGCTACCGTCTTCGAAGTATATTATAGTGCTACCGTCCCATCGTTTTGCTGTTCATGACCGGATTTACAGAATACATCTGTGCTTGAGAACTGCGCGGTTCCTTGACCGCCAACCTCGACGAGTTGTTCATGACGAGACACAACCTCATCCTCAGTCATTTCACCAAAAGCCCCCAAGCCTGGACACCTCCAACACGGACTTCAAACCTACGCCTGCTTCACACCATGCGTCTGTGCTACCTAGTGCTAGTCGCAGCAGCCACCCTTCTCGTGACTGCAAACGCCAATCCAAATACCGCCGAGTCTGCAGTGAAGAATCCCTCCAGCGTCACAACACCCCAAGTCAACTATAGTGAAGACTCATATTCCCTCAACCTCGGCACTGTGTCCTCGACAACGTCGAGGAGGGTATTTCCACGGACGGCTCAAGCTACGACGAGCAGTCAACAAGAGCGTGGGTTGCCCAATGGGGCAGTCTCGGCCATAGCAAAATTGGATTCATCCAAGAAATCGGTCTCGTTGAAAGCTCTATTGGTAGCGCTTGTCAAGAAGATGTCGTGGGGAATAAAGGATACACCTAATTTGAAAGGCAACTACCGCCATCATATCCCGAAGGTAACCTTCGAGTAGCAAGGGGCCGTTGCGGTCGTTCGCGTATTTCCTTCAACGTAGAGTGAATATACGTTGTTCTGAAGCTCTCGGGCATTTTTATCTTACTCACGAACTACGACAAAAATGTCGAAGCGAGACTCTTCCTCAACACGAGCCTAAGCGTCAACTCCTTTTAGAAATGACCTAAAGCTCAGACTGCTTGTCATCTGCACCTGGTGCGCGCTCATGCTGTTTCAAGTCAGCATTGCTCCACTCCTTTAAGCCCTTGTCGCCATTTTCATAGTCCACCAGCATCCCCTTTGCGATAGCATCGGTCGTAACCTGGAGAAACAGCGATGTGTCGTATTAGCTCACCAACTACCCCACAATAAAACTGTGAAGTGAAAACTCACGCTGGGTAGGAGGTAGCTGGCAATGGACTCCACGGTACGTGCCAGCTCGCCACGGTTGATCAGCCCCGGTCGAAAAATCGACGTACGCTCAAACTCCAACTTCTTGATGTTCTCCTCCACCTCGCCCTTAGTCTGCGGGTACAGGAACCAACTGTCCTTGTTGGCATTCTGCACCAGCACATCCACAACTGTCAGATCCAACTCCCCCCGCCCTCAACACTTTCCGCCACAACATCGTACACTGGCAGTCAGCAGTCCGAAGTACGGCACCCCCGCGTCCTTAGCGAGTTGCGCGAACGTCGTCACGTACTCCAAATCCACTGCTCGGTACCAACAAAAAAACTCAAATTCCGTCCCCAAATTTGAAACCCAATGACAGACCCGCCTGCCTACCTCTGCGGAAAGCTTCAGCCGATCCGGCGTCTTTGCGGGTCGTGCCCAGACATGAGAAGGCGGCGTCGACTTCGCCTGTCACTTTCTTCCAGTCGCGATGCAACTCCTCGAAATCCACAGGCACAATTTCAAGTTTCGTTTGGGCGGCATCGACGTCCATGGAGGGGAAGGCCTGCCCCCACTGGGATTCAGGGATCTCCCGACGCGTGAGCGCGATGACGCGACTGCATGAAGAGGATTGCACCAGCCCCGCCACCAGGTCGCGACCAACGGCGCCCGTGGCGCCCTGCACTAGCGCGATGTAGCCCATTGCTGAGACCGTCGATTTTTTCGTAATGTTGCGGGAAGACCAGCTTATGCGTAGATTGAGTTATTATGTTGCAGGCATCTTTCTGGTATTTTATCACGAGTTTTCAATCAAAGATATGCACTTTGAAGGTTAAAGTATTCATCAAAGTGGGCTATCTTCTCCTCAGCCCTCCATTTGACTGGATCAACTCGGGCGAACTCGTTGCCAATGAATGGCACGTGCGTTCCTCTTTTTATAGGGTTGGCACCTATAGATATTTTTGTGGGCCAGCATTGACGCGACGACGCGCGAGCACGGCACTTTCATCTTGTCGAAGGAGTGATCAGGTAGTGCTGTGTCGGAGCTCCGCAAAATGGCAGACGACGACCAAAACGCCATCCGGCAGGCTGAGCTCGCGAATGAAAGTGAAACACCGCATTTCGACGCGTTGTTTGCTCAGTACGACACGGGAAACGGGTATGTACGCTTCGTGCGCTTTGTTTCCAGTTTGGTACATTGATATTTTCGTTGCCCTCCTCCAGCATCTTCGGCACGGAACACCTGGGCAGTCTGCTCATCGACATGGGGTTCAACGCGTCACCCAAAGTGCTAGATCGTGCGCTCGACGACATGGACCCGAACGCTACGGGCGAAATCGCCAAGCTGACGTTCCTCGAGTGGTTTGAAGAAAATGCGGATGACATCGACGACGCTCCTCCGGCGGCGCCAGCCCAGTCATCACTTCCAATTTCACCCCGTTCTCAGCAGCAGGATGAAGCGTATTCTGAGTTACAAAGTGCGATGCTTGATGCCAAGAACCAACGCAGGCAAGCGGAGGTAGACGCTCAATTGCTGGCTAATCGCTTAGCGCATCTCCGAGCAGAGGACGCTCGAGCGCAAAAGCGCATCGAAGAAGCCAAGCGACGAGCCCGCGAAATTGAAGCGATCAAGAAGCGCAACGAGAATAAGCAACGCGCCAAGCTGGAAGCCATGGGGCAGATGCAGCGAGATATCCGAGCTGCTTGCGAGTACAACAACATGATGCAATCGACCTCGCGAGAGCGCCGCAACCAGCTCATCGCGGAGTACACCTCGCAGCGTGTTCAGATTGTGCAGGAGACGCGTGCTGAAAGGAAGAACCATCTTGATCAGATTCGCAGGCAACGCGAGATGGATCGGTCGTGGCTAGCAGAGCGCTCGCAGGAGATCAGGGATAATGAAAAACGCGCGGTGCGTCAACGGCAGGCCGCTCAGAAGAATTACGAGAAGGAATTGCTCAAGAAAGCTCGCGATAATCTAGCACACGAGCACGAAAAACGGTTGCTGTCTGAGAGAAAGATCCATCGGATGGAGGCTGAGGAGGCTGAGTTGATCGCCAAGTTGCGAGTAACGCAGGAGCTGCAGCGCGCAGCCTATGAGGAGCTCGAGTTTGTCATGCAGGACGAGTAAGCTACAGTACACACGGGAAAACTGAGGAGTCGGGATAAATGATTCAAAAGCGGTTTGCACAAGAAAATTCGCTAATATACGCTGATTGTTCTGTTCGGTAAGTTTCTATCTACTAGCAAAGAAATAAGCAGACCGGGAACGTTTTACTTACCCCCTTCAAAGGACTAATTGTGACATCACTTTGGGCGGGAAAGAATGTTCATACATGTAATTTCTTTGCTCTGTTTTTCGACTGTACATATTTCAGATGCATGCAAGTATTGCGTGAGATAGCTTGCCCACGCCATCCTAGATTGCAGGGAAAAGGTGGAATCGCCAATTGTGCGCAATTCTTAAAGTACTTTGCGTATGTGTTTTCTTTTTACTTAAAAGTAAGAAACACACACATAAAGACCGCAACGCCATTGGATCAGCGAAATACTTCGACGTATTGTTTAGGCATCATTTGGACCGATATTTTTGCTGTCCCGTACAATCATATGAAGAGTAAATTAGTTCTTCTGCCTGATTTTGATGGGCACGTATGCAAGCAGATCATGAGCTTGCTGTCTCTTACATTCCTTTAGTACAGAAGTAACAAGAATTATACTTGTTGTACGTACTGTCTATACAAACAAATGTCCTTCATAATTCTACCAGAGATATTTTATTATACGTTTTTGAACATACCCACACTAGACTCTCGTTGAAAACAACGCTTCACATTCTCATGAATTGATTGCGGGACGTTGCCCATGTGACGATCTGTTTTTCGAGCCTGCACCGACTCGAAAGGCAGGTTATGTGCTCAGCGAAGTTGATCATCTGCTAACTACGATAGATTCCGTCCCATCTCACAATCTTGTATGGACGCTGGCTTGAGTATTGATAGGCACCATGAGTACATTATCTACGTATGCTGGACGTGACTACCTTGGCAAAAATCTGCCCTTCACGCCGACGTTCAGTTTGCATTTTGCTTCCATCCAAACAAGCTACGTCCGACTACCGTCGAAGCATCATGCGCGTGGGTTTGATCTTCGTCGCCGCTCTGGTCACTTTTGCCGCCAGTGCCAGTGCTGAAAAGGATCCCGCAGAATCGTTGGCGAAAACAAAGTTTACCATCACGAACCCCGAGACAAACGCCACCCTTGACGCGGCATATATTCAGGACGGTGCCGAGAAGTTTCTGGTCGTGCACCTCACCGACGACGACGACAACGACGACAAACCTGCCTCCGCGGAAGGGTCTGAAGTGGACGATGGGCCGTCGTACGTCGACGATTCTGCCTCCGATGGCCACGAAGAGCGAGCATTTCCTGTCGGCATGACTGCGGCGGCCAAAGTCAAGGAAAACTTCCCGGGGAAGTATAGCTCTACTTGGAACAAGGTTCTCTACAAATTTTTTCGCGGTTTGACCCTGTCGAACAAACGAATTGGCTAATCCACTTGAACTTCCGTCACATCAATGGTAGTGATGGATGCAGTCGAAGGTTGAGTGGACGACTGCCATCTCCCTAGAAGTAATACGAAATTAATGTTCCCCCCCCCCTTCCTTTTAGTAAAAGGCTTTTACTCTACGGTTGTGTAGTTATATATTCTTGTTGTTTCGTTAAACTACACGTTCTGCTTGGATGGTGTTAAGGTTGGCTGCATGCTGAGTTCAATCATAACGCAGCGAATAGTGATACTAGACCTAGAATTGTACTTGCTACAGTATTAACCGGACGAAATCTAGAATCATTTGTGTTTACTGAGCACCGCCAATTGACATGTATAACACAGAAAGCGAGCCCTATTGTTCTGGAACACCTGAATATTGCAAAACATCAAGAATACGATCCCAACTGGATGCAGTGTCCCTGCGCCCAAATGATGAGTTGGTAACAAACGTGTAGGCATACACTGACGAAATGCAATACGGAATAGTTGAGAAGTAGTAGAAACTCAGGTGAACATATTGTACTTAGTGCAGTCCCTGGACACCTCAGTTTCTACGAACAAAAAACTCTGATATTTCTTGCAGCATTACAAGTGCCAATTACCTCGGCGGGTTTACACTGCAATGGTTCAGCCGCGTAGTTAATCACTGTCTCTACGAAAGCATGGGCATTCAAGGCTACATGTAGAGTTACCACTAAAATGAAGAGTGCATGCACAAAACCGGCTCCTCCGTATAATGGGTAAGTAGTAGCACCCGTCGGTTGAGTATTTGCCACGAGGCTCAACTTGTGCTGGTCCTGATATCTGGTGGGCGTGGGGGCATTTTTATGGGAAGCTCATAAAACAAATAAATGTAGATATGTCGTAAAAGCGTGTGTTGACTGCGTTGGCATTGGAGATACATGTAATGCTGTCTTGCTAAGACCTGCGACAGATTTTTTAAACTATAAAAATACAAGTGATAAAAGTAGTGGCACAGGCTTTAGTGCCGGCTGAGAACAGCTGACACAATATAAGCGTCTGCAGCAGCAATCCCTACTATTCTATCCCAGGATAACGTTCTTAGGCACACGAAAACTCGCGTTCAGGCGCTTTCCAGGATGCTCTACTTATTGTTCAGCAAGAAACAAAATTGTGAGACTTTGTACATGTACGCATTTCGATACGGCCATAGTTCTTTCACGACTGAGCGGGCAACCACGCTGGGCACGTGCTCCGCAGTCGATGAGATAGCTAAACTTATTGAAAGAGTTTACGCTGGTGGTATTCATGTATGATTTGCGAGAAAAGTGGAGACAAAGACTCAAAACAGTAAAACTCTCACGATCACTCAATGTTCTACATTGTCGGTATGCACGGCACGAATACTGCACATGGACTCAAGACGATACGATGGTTGCTGTTTTGTATCGTGCCTCTTTCCATATGTGATGCAGTACGTGAATCGGCGCATATCTTCAACGATCCCCACATCATAAAATGAAGCGTGATTTTTTCGACTATTGAAAGGACCTCAATGGTACAGTGTACATTGCGTGCACGGAGCGTTCTCATTCTGCAATTGGTAACCCAACGCACAACACCAACTTCCACTGTATCAAGCAAGCCGTTTTACCATGCGTCTGGGTTGCATCCTGTTCACAATTTGGGCTGCCCTTTTCGAAAGCTTCGATGCTGAAGCCGCCAACGAGTCGATGGTCAAGAAGTCCTCTAGGGTCACGTCTCCAGAAAGCGACAGCACGCTCGAGGGAATGTGTGTTCGGAGTGGAGGCAAGAAGTTTCTGATTGTGTACGACGACGAAGGCAAGGATGCGGCTCCGACGGGCCAAGAAGAAAGAGAGATAAGCGATACACTGTCGAAGATTGCGGGCAAGGTGGCCAAAAAGGTGATGCCGACAGCCGTCAAGAACAAACTCCGGACACCTCCAAAATCCCCGCTCGTCTTCGTCAATTTCGGGTGGATGGATAATGCTATCTGTACACATCTTGGATCCTGAAAACTTATATTGTTATAGCAATATGGACAATAGAAGCAAGATATAACTCGAGATGAATCACACACGCCTTCATTGACTTTGAGGAACACTTTTTATTTTTCCTTTTGCTCCATGAAAATCTGGTCGGACGCCATGCACCTTTCAGAGCGAACTTCTAGGGCGGTCATCCTCGGTATGAATATGTGTTAACATCAGTCGTACGAAACATTTCCTTAGGCTTCGCTCCAATCTTTCCGGCTATTGCCGTCATCTACAACTTGCTGACATTCCCGATGGGGAAATGCTTCGTGGCAAGACCCACCACGTCCTGCGCACATCCCCAGTGCAACGTATGACCCGATCCACCGTGTGCGTAGTTGTGAATCACGATAGCCCCGCGTCTCGTTGGGCGTGACTCTGCTTCAAGGCGCACGCCACCAGTACGCCCAGGGCGCACCCCTGCCACGGGACCGATCACCTTGCTGTTGCGTACTTCTGGCCACAGCTTGCAGCAACGTTCCCACACACCCTCCACATCCGCAGCATCATTTTCCGTACTCCAGTTGTGAGGTTGCACCGTTCCACCCAAGACAACGTCTCCGTGCGGGCGGGGAATGATATACGTATGATGTCCGTCCCGATGAATGACAGCTGCGTACTTGTCCAGCTTGGGGTTATGCACCTATCGTAAAAGTTGCAATCGATATACGCGTCAATGCATGCGGAGTCCATCCCACGGTGGGATTCCCACCATTCCAGAGCTACCAGCAACGCACCTTGATGATTTGGCCGCGAATCGGATATACCATTGCATCTTTAGCGAGTTCTTTTGCCGCCAGGCCTAAAAACACGACATATTGTTTAATGAATTCCTTCGACGCCGAAAACTGCAGTAGAGGAACACGCACCGGTGCAGTTCACAAGCAAGTCACAGCTCTCCTCCTCAAAGTCAGTCACACGGCGCTCTTCAAAAGTTCCTCCCACTTGGCGAACTTGCTGCTGGAGCCACGTCATGAACACTCTGAAACCGCGCGAAATATTCAATCCAGAAAGCGTAAAGTACGTCAGTAACTTCAACACTTCATGCACTATAGTCACGAAGCATCGATACCCGGTGTTGTAGATGATCGTGCCGAACGCGAACCCGTGCACCGCATCGGGTGACACTTGCATCGCCTCCTCTCGACTCAGTAGGCGAAAGTTCTCCACGCAGTGCGCCCAGTACGGGTGCACCTGCGATAATTGACAGTTACTACAATAGTAATCATGAAAACGTGGGCAGCACTCGCTCTCACCACTAGCGGTGGCCCTTCACTTGACACCTCCACGCCCTCCACGACATGAATCCCTGCTGCCTCTCCGTCTTTCTCCATCACGTGGCTGAGCCATTCGTAGCTCACTTCGCACCACTTGCTGTGGCACCGTCATCGAGACAATAGTACTCCATATTAGTACTCCTACGGACACAATAATATAGCACTCTTCGCACCGAGGCTTGGCGGGATCGGCGTCGTCGGGCAGCGAGAACGGCATCCACAGCCCGCCGGCCACGTGCGATGTCGTGTTGTCGAAGCTGTCCGCGACCACGCGCACGCGCTTGAATCCGCTCTGCAGCAGCGCCAAGGCCGAGGTGAGCCCGATCACGCCGCCGCCCACGACCAGCACGCGGCACTCGGCCGCACTCTTCGTCGCCATTGATACTCAACTACTAACGGAAAGTACTATCAACGAACCCCGAAACAGCTGTTCGCATTCGCGAATTGGCGCCACCATGGCGAATGGTATGCACAGCTCCTGCCTCCCTTTCGCGGCTGTATACCTGCGTGT
>JAHWLF010000920.1:0-10377 GCA_024679295.1 Phytophthora parvispora
GACCCGGTGGTCATCTGGCTCACGGGCGGCCCGGGCTGCAGCTCCATCCTGGCGCTGCTGCAGGAGAACGGGCCCTGCTCCGTGAACGACGACCTGTCGCTCAAGCGCAACCCGTACTCGTGGACGGAGCGCGCCAACGTCATGTGGATCGACCAGCCCGTGGGCGTGGGCTTCAGCTACGGCGACGTGAGCGAGTACGACACGACGGAGAAGGAGGTGGGCGACGACATGTTCCACTTCCTGCAGGAGTTCTTCCAGGCCAAGCCCGAATACCAGAAGCAGCCCTTCTACGTCTTCGGCGAGAGCTACGCCGGCCACTACGTGCCGGCCATCTCGCACCGCATCTTCACGGGCAACCAGCAGCAGGAGGGCCCCGTGCACATCAACCTGCAGGGCTTCGGCATCGGCAACGGGCTCACGGACCCGGAGGTGCAGTACAAGTACTACCCGGACATGGCCTACAACAACACGTACGGGGTCAAGGCCGTATCTTACCCCGTGTACCTGGCCATGAAGGCCGCCGTGGCCCCCTGCGTGGGGATGATCTCGAGCTGCCAGACCACCAAGGCCGCCTGTCTCGCCGCGCAGACCTTCTGCAACGCGGCGCTCGTGGCGCCCTACTCGGCGTCCGGGCTCAACGTCTACGACGTCCGCTCCAAGTGCGAGCACCCGCCCATGTGCTACGACTTTTCCTACGTGGAAAAGTTCCTGCGGCTGGAGAGCACGCTGAAGAAGCTGCACGTGAGCCCCAAGAGCGCCAAGTGGCAGAGCTGCAACATGGAAGTCCACGCGGGCTTTTCCTTCGACTGGATGAAGAACTTCCAGCAGTTAGTGCCGCCGATGCTCGAGGCTGGCATCCGAGGGCTAGTGTACGCGGGAGACGCCGACTTTATCGTGAACTGGATGGGCTGCAAGGCGTGGACGTTGGAATTGCCGTGGAGCAAGCACGACGAGTTCCTGGCGGCGGAAGACAAGGACTGGATTGTGGACGGCAAGAAGGCCGGTCGCATCCGCCAGGCCGGACCCTTCGCCTTCCAGCAAGTGTTCGAGGCTGGCCACATGGTGCCGCTGGACCAACCCAAGAACGCGCTGGCGCTGCTCAAGGCCTTCACGTTGCCCGTGGAGCACCAGCAGGAGATTGCGGACGCGGCAGAGCAGCAGTGGCTGGAGAAGGAGGCGATGGTCAAGGATGAGAGCGTCATGAGCATCATGTAAAGGGGCTTGGACGACAGCAAAATCAAATTGTACGCGCGCGTGTGTATAAGTGGACCTTTACTGTTGGCAGAAAGTGTACGCGAGAGCTACTGTAGCTAGCCAGTCACAGGTAACCTGAATGCAATATCAAAGTGGTTTGCGCACGACCAGCGTGTAGCCTCCGACGTTTCCTGTATGAAACAAACGCGCCACGCTCGTGTAGAAATGGTCAAGGCCCCGAGCTGCTGTCTCGCCATCGCGAGCGATATGAGCCTCCAACGCAGCATGATACTGGGTTGCACGATTCGACAAGTACGGCTGCCACTTGGTCGTCACGTCTTGAAAACACGGGGCTTCAAAACCGCACGCGCCCAGCACAGCCAGAATTTCACCTTGGCGCAGCAAGTCGGTGCAGTAAATGTCCTTCTTGAGCGTGTTCTCGTCCTCGGCCGACAACGTTTCGCCGCGAAGGAAGAAATCGTCGACGTACAGCACACCGCCTGGCTTCAAGCTGTCAAAGCAGCGCTGGAATAGGTCTCGCCAGTGGCCAATATGCAGGAAGCACAACAACCCCACCACAGCGTCGTACTCGTTGGACAGCACCGCACGGTCCAAGAAGTCCCCATTCAAGTGAGTAACTTGGTCATCCAGTCGACACCGACGCGTGAGCTCTGTGGCCGCCTCGCTCAGGTCTGGCTGAAGCTCTAGCGCGTCCACCTTGCAGCCGCTGCGGTGTGCAAGCAACCGAGCTGTGCCTCCGTAGCCCGTGCCAATGTCCAGTACCTTCTTCTCTTCCGGAGTCTCACTCAGCAGCCCCACGATGTTGCAGATCGGCTCGTCACCGAAGAAATGCAGCGAGTCGAGCGTGGCCAACTTCTCCGGGTCCACTGGAACGTCCTTGCTAGTGTAGCCCAACTCAGTTAGGCGGCGCTCAATGCGGTCCAAGTGGTGGTACAACTTCATGGTCTTGATCTCCTGGTGCTTGATCATGTTGTCTGGTCTTGTAACGGTGACTTGGTTCGGAGTTCGGCAATTGGAAAGTGAGCTGAGCTTTGAGCTAACATTCTCGTTTGGCGTGTTCAACACGTGTTACGGCTTCCACTTAATGTACGGAAGTTGGGAGTGGATTCGTGTCAGATTATGCTGGTTGCTGCAGCGGAGATTGGTTGGGCGGTGGCTTCGTGCTGGCTTTGGTAACGGAGGCAAGTGATGACATTGATGCACAGCCGTACTGGTGATCAAGCACATGCTTATTGGCGACGGTCGTCAGTAAACCCTACGTGAAATGTAATCGTGGATGAAGGCTTTTCATGGGGTGACTTCAACAATATGTTTTTTTTTTCTCTTTAATTCATTGTTGTCACTTCGGTGATATCTAGCGCCTAAAGTTTACGAGCGTGACAACAAGTTCGCGAGAATCGATAGAGCCGACAATGCTTTTTTCACGAAAACTGGTGCCGAATATGAAAAATAAAAATCTGAAGTAATTCGAAGAGTCACGAAGTAAAGTCTCCTCGATCCCATCCATTCGACTGATGGAGGACCAGGACCCAACGCAGTCGCCTGCTTGGGGCGGCTACTACGCTCAAGAGCAGTCAAGTGCGGAGGCTGAGTGGGTCGAGTGCATCAGTGCGAATGGCGAGACGTACTACTCGAACGTGGTCACAGGCGAAACTTCATGGACCAAGCCTGGCTCGGAGTTAGAGCAGAATGACCAGTCTGCTGTTTGGACGGAACGCCCCACCGAAGGAGTTGGAGAATACACCGCTTCTCAATGGGAGGCTGCTGAAACTCCAGCATACGTTGGCGATGGAACGGAGGCCTCAACGGACAAGGCAGCAGACGTCGTGCAGTGGCTGGAACTGTTTGATCCGGCCCAGCATGCGATGTACTACTTCGCGCCACAGTCCGGCGAAGTTCGCTGGGAGCCACCCCCCGAGGGCACAGCTCTCATTCGACACTGCGATAGTGAAGCAGTGTTGAGCACCATTATTTCGTTGCAAAGTGCTGCTAGGTCGCAGCAGGCTCGAGCGCGAGTGACGACGCTCAGGCAGGAGAAACGCCGAGAGCATCCACCGGACGAAAACCAACCCAATACCGCAAATCTACAAACTATTGGGGATGGTGGCACTGGAAGCGTTCAACTAAGTGAGCAAGCACAATGGGTGGAGGTGTATGATCCGTCAACGCAACAACAGTATTACTATAGCCCACGGACCAACGAAACACGATGGGATGCCCCTGAGACTTTCGTCAACTCATCTGAAGACCGCAAAGTAGCTGCAGCTATATCAATTCAATCGTTGTCTCGTGGTCGACAAGCACGAAAGCAAGTTCATGAGCTTCGAGAGCGCGCGCCGCAGCATGAACGTTACCAGCAGGCCCTGCATATTTTGCTGGAGGATGATTCGAAGCGAGAAGCAATGTGCCGTCGGGAGATGAATCACCAGGAGCTGCTCCAGCTTAAAGGAGGCGACCAGTTTTGGGGTCTAGATGCTCATGAGCGCAAAATATTGCAGCTGCGTCTTGAACAAGAAATACTAGCTAGGACCAAGTCTATCGATGACCAGAGCACTACGACCCGATCCCCTCATTCTGGCTCAATCGTAACAGCTATACCCCCGATTGAGTATCTGGAGTTTGAAGACTTCGAAGATGTGATGGATTCAGAGCGGATCCAACGAGAACTACAAGATGAACACGACGCTCGCACTGCAATGTCCCACGAAGAAGCCCAGCAATGCCAGAACGGAGATTGGTTTTGGGGCATTCAAGCGGAGGAGGCTAGACAGGAAAATGCTAATATCGATATGGCTGAAGAAGAGGCCGCCAGCCGCCGTTTTGCTGCAAGTGTCGTTGAGCAGGCTCTAAGCACAACATGGGAGGCCGAATTTGTGCAAAATACCACGAAAGAACTTGCTGCGCGCGGTGGACTAGAGCAGCGGATGCAGACTCGGTATCTTCGCTGGTTCTACGGCCAGTGCATTTCAGTTGATGAATTACTGGACTATAGGTGGCCCACCAAGCAGCAACAAGAAAGACTAGAAGGAACATCTTCGCCAATCAAGAAGCGGCGACAACTTGTTGCACAGCCTTATGAAGATATGGTTGGATCAGCAACGCCGTATCCACTCGACGACTTAGTATTTCGTGAACGATTAGAGCACGGTGACTTGCGCTACGGACTTCGGTCAACGCTGACAGTTCACCACCAGGGCATACACGGCACGAAGGGCACTCACTTTGAGATAACCATAGCCCCACCTGAGTGTGCTTTTGATGAACCCGCTGCTGCTGCGATCTTAAGGAGTGAACTGTTGGAATTTTCGTCCGATAAACAAATCGAGGGATCATTTGATGGTCACCACGAACGCCAAGAAGGCGACGCTGGAGGGGAAGAACTAGCACCCGGGTCTTCCGTGAACTACCGTCGTCCGGAGGTGCGTTATCATTGGGGATGCACTATCTGTTTTGCCTGTGTAGATCGAGAATAACTGAAGGTTGACCGACAAACAGATACCCGATCCACACATTCCGGCGAGATTCAACGGTGTTCCGTACAAACCCAACCAGGTGAGGAGCACTTTCATCAAATGCAAATAGACATATCCTCACATTTTTAATGCTTACAGATTAGCCCTACTCGAGATATTTTACGTGGGGATCATCGAAAGGTCAACCAGCTACCGTCTCTGTCTAGATCAAATCCAGCTCCAGAGTCTACGAAACTACGGCATTTGCAAAAATCAAAAGCCAAAGCCGGCACAAAATCAAAAGTACCGGGCGTATCTGCGCTGAAGTCCAACAACGGCAACTACTCATATTCAATACGAAGACTCGAAGGGAACATCCCTCACGAGCGTACTGAAACAAGCGACGAAGATCCTCGCGTTCAATTCAAGCGACAAGAACATCAGGTGCTGTCGAAGCTGTTTGCTCTCATGGATTTGGATGGGAGCGGTACTGTGAATCAAAGTGAGATGAGGTGGGCTCTGCAGCGCGATGCTGAAATACACTCACTTGCTAAAACGTCACCGCTGCTTCGTTTGCTGCTGAAGCAACGCACCCGTCTAGAAGCCCTTTTCACAAACCACACTACAAATGATGGAAACGCAGATATTGCGACCCGTGATGAGAGTAGTGATGAACTCTCCTGGGATGAATTTTTAGCCCGATGCGAACACTCGTACGTCTGTTTGATGTCTGAAGGTCTCATTCAGCCGGATGCCATCACTACTGCAAGTCGTGCTGAAAACCGTTTACGTGGGAACCACGTGCCTACTAGCTACGAGTACGCCGATCCAACAGAGAGAGAAGCCGAGACACGGACAATCCGGCGCGTGTTTGCATTATTAGATATCGACCGAAACGGAGTGGTGGACGTTGCTGAGGTTCAGCGGGCTCTCTACAACTCGGCTGTGGCTGCACCAAAAAGCGCTGCCAGACCAAGTTCCACCGGTGCAGTTTCCAAAGAGCTTCGAACACTTGTTGAAGGCTCCAGAGCATTGCAACCGATGCTGCACCAAGAGCTGTTCATGGCTGCGTTCACAAAATTCGAGCCGTTGGACCCTCGCGGGATTAGTGAGGAAGAGTTTGTAGCTTTCTGCCTTGAGATTGCTCAAGTTGCCGCCGCCAATAATATGGTTTCAGCGTAGGGTACTCCTGCGGAGTAGAGCTAAGATCAGCCTAGAAGTTTAGTTTTAGCTCTTAGCATTGGCTCTAGCACGTCAAACAATGCAGCAATAGCTAGGCGTTCACGAGGTTTGTTATCAGGATCTGCTGATATCGCTGTGATCGGATAGAATATACAGCACGGTCCACTTCGCCATGCAAGTATGTTGATCCCATTTTGACTTTTCTCCTTTGTTGACGAGTTACTTGGGATGTTTTTCCACACCAGTTGGTCAAGCTTCTCGGATCGCTCTTGGGTCTCCAAGCTGCTGGCAAATGCAGCAAGTACTGGTGTAAATAGTGATAAAGCTGACAGTTCGACGAAAGGAAGCAAAACCTCAGCGATGTTGTAGGCAAGTCCTGTCCGATGTGGCTCCATCAGACCCACCTTTCTTTTATCCCAACAAATCTCGATCACTCTTTGAAATTCTTGCGGATCAGAGTGATTCATCACGGCGTTCTTTGCCCCCCATCGAGCCTTCTTCTTGGGCTTCTTTTTCTTGGTATTGCCACGCTTGGCAGGAGCCGAAATAATAGCACGAGTAGATGCCATTATGTTCCGAATACTAAGATTCTGCGTGCTCCCGCGGGATATATCTGAGAGGGACGGATTGACAGATCGGACAGCTTTTCGGCACTCTTCTTCGCGGTCGTCCAGGTTTGCCACCTTCGTACCGCTATTTCGTTTTTCACCCTCGTCGTCACTGAAACCATTCAATAGTGAATCGTCCAAGCGAGCTGAGTGGTAGAAAAAGAGGAACATATCGGTGTCTCTTGGCACATTTAGACCAATTTCAATGTCCTTCAGTCGAGATAGGAACATTTCCTCACTCAAGTTGATGAGCTGGTGCTCAATTGCTTCGTCGATTGCCTGAGAGAACGCATGGCGAAAACGCCGGGGCTGAATTTTAAAAGGGGAAAAGACCATGTTAGAATATAAACCCAGACGAAACTGGGTGGACAACTTACAACTTGGTTTAGGGTGGCCATTAGCTGCACCTCGATGCTCTCCCCATTTTCGTAGTTGTAAGCAACACGACGGACTAGCAATCTGCAAGAAGGTTACCAGAAATGTTAGTCGACATTTATCACTTCTAGATCTCTGTCCAATGACATACTTGGCCAAATCTGAGTCGAAGTCGGGCTCCGTAAACAATACCTATCGGTGAGGTACCGGTGGTGAAGCATTAGAGAACGGCATACTAATCTAACTGTTGAAGCAAGGGGACGAACCACAAGGAGCTTGCCGGACGGGGTAGCTGCAAGCACCATATTTTCGAAGGGTGTAGCGAACATCATAATCTGAGCACCATCACTTGCCGCCAACTCGCTTTTGTCCACTGATCGGGTGCTGCTGTCTAGTAGCAAGTTCGAGAAGGCATAAATGACGAATTAGATTCATCGTGAGGCAAACGTAGTACACAACGACCGTACCCGCGAAGTTCTGTAGCGCAAAGATGAGTGCACTGAGATTAAGCCGTTCCGTCTTCGGGTGTCTTGCATCGTATGCCTCGGAGAACGATTTGGTGTAGTGCAATGCCCCCGAGGACATCTCCACGAGCACGACGCCCTCCATGAATCCTCAACGTAACTTGGGGTCCGCCCGCTGTTATTATACCGGAGGGAGACAAAACAGCCAGCCGAGGAATGCCCTTCAATTTCTCCGTTAAAATAGCGTGAGACGAGGGAAGTTGCTGTTGCAGCTTTCCGATGGGAGTCGGCAGGATCGAGGGTGCACCGCGGGACAGCAATTCGACTTGAGCCGGCTGTCCAAACTTGCTGTTGCCAAGCATCCCGGACCGTTAACAAACTCACCAACATGACCACACCCGTATTTTTGGCGATGGCAATGATCACGTTCAGGGGTTTCGCTTCCGATGAAGCGGCGCCTGCCGATCCATTTGCCAGAACGCCACAGGTAGAGCAAACAGGTGCCCAGGAAGTATGCCGGAGTCCCAGCAGGCCGAGGCCCCCGTGGCCGCCTCCGACGTGAACGTCACCGCCGTCAAGCCGCACAAGGCTTCCAAGAAGAAAGAGTATCGGGTGCTCTGCTGTGGCAACTCGTGGCAAGACCTCATCATCATTCCGGTGTGCCTCCTGAGCGTGTACACAATGCTCGGCGCGATCTTCGCGCTCTGCACGCGTGCGGTGCTCCAGACGGACGACACCAACACGGCGCTCTGGACGTTCTTCGTCTTCTACGCCTTCTTCATCTTTATGCTCGCGCTCGTGCTGGCAACGGTAGCGTACAACCGCAAGATGCTGAAAGAGCACGAAAACGACGACCCGGAAGACATGTAAGCGCTACAGATCCGCGGCCCAGAGACGCGCGCGTTGGTGGATGAAATCGCAATGGACACCGACCCGATATCCTGTCCTTTTCCACACTAGGCCACCGGAACTAAGTAATACTACCCCATTCATCTCAGAGAGCTGCATTCGTGCTTTAGTACCTGAAGTCCGCTAGGACCTGGGTTTGCTGGGTCTAGCAGTTCCATGGCTCCGCTTTTCGGCATTGTTGCCGGTCACAGCACTGACAGAGACAACGTTGTCACCGCGGATGAAGAGTTGCCTGATATACTCGCGTTGAATGCCTCCAACACTGGCGAGAACACGTCGATTCCGGCGACGGTCTGCTGCCGAGAAGACAGCGTCACTAGCGGCACGATTGCCCTCGCGCACCTCTCGTATCAGGCGCTCGTGAGTGTTGTGCGGAACAAACTCTTGCGTGACATCCAGCAACACCAGATTCATGTGCTTATCAAACGCCTTCAGGAACCCGGAACAAGTGCCACGCACACTGTTGACCCGACGCACTACCACAAACACGCGCATCCGCTCCAGAAAGCAGCGACGAAGCACCCGAAAAGGCCCGTCCAAGTACGTATCTGTCGTCAGCACAGCAGCCACAGCATCAACAAAGGTAAGTACGCTACTCAAAAGTCCAATCAGCCACTATCACTTCACTACCTGCTAGCTGTTCAAATAGCGAGGGCGCTGCAGCCGCAGCATTCGTTTTCTTGGTCACTGCAGCTTTAGCTTCCGCAGCCGACGGACTCGCCTTCTTGGGCCTTGCAACTAGCGTTTGTCTATTAATGTCCGACTCTGGCAGCTAATGACATGAACAGACATTGCACCATGTTACCGGTAAGTCTTTAGCCTGCCCCACCAGAGTTCCACCGCCACAACTTACCAAGTGGCGGCATTTTTGGATATTATCCAGCGGATAAGCCGTAGCCACGGGCAGCTTCAGCATCTTTTTAGGGGCTTGAAGAGCCTTAAGAGCGTCGAACTGAGCTGAGCGAACATCCAGCGGACTGTCGGTGGCAGCAGCTAGCGCGTATGACTTGAAATCCTTCTGATACTTGGCTGCAGCCTGGGATGCAGACGCTTTTGCCTGATTCTCGGCCCCTTGGTCATCGCTGCCGCCACCAGGCGAGAGGTCCGGCGCCTCCCCGTACTTCTTGAAGAGCTTCGCGCACAGTTGGCGCTCCCGGCCGGCGAATTTGCGCGCAATCTCGGCGCTGCGGTGCAGGATGGACGGAAGTTGGGTCAGCTTTGTGGGCCTGCAAAGCGGTCTATTGGCAGCGTACTGCTTGACAGCTTATATTGGGATGAAGGTACATGTTAGATGAAGACGTTCGCGCACATGTTCTGGTCGTTGCCTGGGTTGTGCTTCGCGTAGAAGCTGCGCAGTCGCGCCTCCATCTGCCCGGCGTCCATGGTTCGAAGCAACTTCCAGTCCTGAAAGGTTCACTTAAGTCCGATTTTGTCGACCGTGGTTACGAACCCAACAGAGACAGAACACTACTAGTTCTTAACGCTGATTAACGTTATATCGGGACGAAGCCCCCCCCCTATCATGATGTTACTCTTATTTAGTGAGTTTTTACGTCTCGTATTTATACTCCTATTTATTGTGAAAACCGGTCAGAATGCCCATGAGGATACATATATCTGATTGGTAGAAATAGTGACCAATAGGAGGTAGAATTAGAAATGACTCACCTTAGCTGTAGGTATAGTGAAGTCAAGTTAAAATAGACCAGCAGATGTAGGGCGGCCGTGGAAGCTTCGCGAAGCTTCCATTCGCCTGAACTGCGGGGGCGGCACTCTTCGTTTCGCACGCCCTCCCCCAAGACAGCACCCTTCCTGATAAACTGGTAGCACTTGTTGGTCCCAGCAACCTGACCACAAGGAGCCCATGCCGACGAACGCCCAGCTACGTGCCGAGATCGACCGACTGAATCAAGCGATGGCAGAGCGCACGCGAGTACCAAGCAATCTGCCTAAGTTCACCGGCAAGAGGGGAGAGGACGTCCGCGAATGGCTGTTCCAGATCGAGAACGCCTGCCGCATAAACGGCATCCAGATTGATGATGCAAGTGCGCGTCTGCCAGGAATCGCCGGGTCGGCTATGGAGAAGCCGGCATCCGGGTGGTTCCTAGTTTCGCCAGACCCATCAGGAAAAAAGCCCCTGGAAGGCCGGCCGCCGATCTCGGCGTTGATGGT
>JAHWLF010000921.1:0-10368 GCA_024679295.1 Phytophthora parvispora
CGGGCGATCTCGGCCTCGAACAGGTCCACGCCGCTACTCTCTGCCGCGTAGTCGCGCGGCCGCTTGCCGGCGAACGTCATGGGGTTGCCGCTGGTGCTGGGCTTGCCGTTGCCGTTGCCGTAGTTGTAGGTCTGGGGTTGGGGCTTGCCGCTGGCGTAGGCCAAGGCTTGCTGTTGCTGTTGCTGTTGCTGCTGTTGCTGGGGGGAAAGGTTGCTCTCGTAGATGTAGCGCAGACTCGAGTCGGCGCAGAAGACGCTGCCCGAGGCCTGCTGGCCCCAGCCGTCGGCCAGTACGCGCTGCTGGTGCATGCCGTCCATGGTGATCGTGCTGGTGCTGGTGGGAGACACCCCTGGGGTTATCTTGAGCTGACTATGGTCGCCACCGTTGCTCTGCCCTTCACGCCGCCACGGGAAGTTCTAAAATGAGGCCGATAGTGGCCGGGGTAAAGGGGCTTCTGGAACTCGACAACCCACGCGGTATCGCGTGCGGTCCAGAACCGACGCGGCGATTGCCTGGAACTTCTGATCCCTCACGTCGGGTTCCCGATGGGTTCAATTAAGCGGTTTCGGAGGTGGGCGTTTTGGTACTGAACGGGCGTGGAGCGAGGACGGCGCCGCGATCGGGTCTCGCAGGTCCTGGAGAGAACGTCCCACTCTTCAGCGTGGAATATCCATCCGGACGCGCCGCTTCTATGCGTCCGCATACAGTTCGCCATATATTTCAGCTGACGCGAGCCCCTAGCCCTCGCCGGCGACTTTCAGGATCCTCAAGCTGGAAAACGGCTGGAGCCGCGGGCAGCTGCAAGTTGAGCAAGTTGCGAGTCAAGTGCAGCCCATCGAGCGCCGCGGTGATCTGTGATCGGGGACAAGAAGGCAAGGAGACACTTGCGCTTCACGGCAGCAGCTTGCGCGCGACTGAAGTTTCGACACTTGCGCGGGTTGCAACTCACGGCCGTCGCCAAACGAGTGCATTGTCTATCGCCAGGAGCGTGCGAGCAGGCGACTTGAGGCGCAGAGGGGCCGAGTTGCCTTCAACCTGGCACCACCGCGCGCAGAGGCGACTGCAGTGCGCAGGAACTCCAGATCGAGATCGATGCGCGAGCTGTGTGGTAAGCCAGGGCGCCGAGTCGCCGTGGCAGTTAAACCGCATCTGCAGATGGGCACGAAGGCTGCCGGGAGCTCGTGGGCCGCCCGAGCGGCACATTCGGTGTGGGGCTGCTGCTAACGCGGCGCGGACTCGCATCTTCCGCTCATTTCCTGCCAACCAGAGCCAGCTATCTGTGCGTGGGTGTACAGTAGACTGCAGGAGCTCTAATCGGGCGGCGGCGAACGCTGCTTGGAAAACAGGTCGCAGGGTTCCGGGTTCAACGACAAAGCCTTGCTGTCCTGCAATCACGGGCTTGGAAAGTCATATTATACACCTCTTCGGCGCTACCTTGGCTGTACGTGCTCCACGAATCGCGGGGTTCGCAAGTAAGACTCTGTGCTTGATCGAGATACATGCAGTCGGTGAACAATTTGAAGCTAGATTCGGCCGAAGGTGCGGTGTCTTGCATTGGACGGAGGGGGAAACCGATCACGTTGAAGCAGGAAGAGGCTTGCTGGTCGTGTAAAATGGCCTTCGGACAAAATTGCGTGCTGATCGTCCACTTGCGTTGGCGATTAACAAAACATGTCGCTGTCGGGCAGCCAACTGCAACATGTGGTCGTTGCGTTGACAAGTGCGGCACGAAGCAGCACTGCCAAACGACTCGTTGGAGCAAGCTTTTTCCTGGCAGAGTGGCTGCAATTGCCACAGCGCATGGTACTTGATTAAAAGCAACTAGATGCACTGCACAACACCTTTATAAATTTTACTACGCACGAACCATTTCTGTGAGTGTTGTTTGCAAACGTGTCTGTGCTCCACTGTACTATTAGTGGTTAGACGGATGTACCCCTTAGCTTTCTCTATATATACTACGATAAGTTCGTGGGTGCCACGTGAGCTCATGTTTCTCGATCAATTTCTCCTCATTTGGTCCGATATATGAAGCACACCTCCACGCTCTAGTAGCATGTTGTTAGTTTTTGCTGCACACGAAAAAAAAAACAGTTTTGCAAACGCTAGCATATACTGTACAGCTGGCGTTTGTGCGAATACCACTAACAACGTACATTCGACAGGGCATTTCGCTTGCTTCCTACTAAGTATTCCGCAGGTCATATTGTTGTGGTAGCGCATCTCCACCGGTTTCCCTCACTAAAGCTGAATGGACACGAATTGGTTAGCGTCCTTCAACGTCTGGGCTTTGAAACACCTCAGCCAATAAGTTTACCCCAAGCAAGGCATCGAATTTGGGTACCTCGTCCCTAACGTAGATTTCATAACGAACTATAGCTAGCAAAACGACAAGTCCACTAATTAGTTAATCAACTTTCTTCTTCTTCTCCACCGGTTTCCCTCCCAACCGGTAATATGTTTCCTTTACTCTGGGGCATGTCGACTGGTCGGTTTATTGTAAACAAGGTACGGTAAAATATCGTTTCGAAACAACGAGAGGCTTATATTGCACTTACTTGAGGCGAGTGCTCGACAACATTACGTTAAGACACCGACGATAAGTAAAATTCCGTGCGTAAGAATTCCAAATTCTACCGCATTTCCCCTTAAAAATAGAAGCTGCACCGCCATGTACTAAATGCTACAGAGTCAAAATAAATTGTTGGGGTGTACTTCGAAGTACACTCCAACGTTCTACATAGTAGTACGGTACTACGTAGAAATTCCAATCACACTCTGTCGGAAAACTTTGTAACATTTAGTACATTGTGGTCCAACCTTTTATTTTGGTTGGAATGTGTAGTATAATGCGTTGGATTTGCATTCCAACAAAATCTTTTGACAAGCTCTGTCGGCGGTGTAAAAAGTAAACTAGGATGTGTTGCGAACTAAGCAATAAATAACAGAAGGAAACAAAGAGTTGCTGTCCATGCCGGAGACACGTATTGATTACATGTACTAGTAGAATGTGACGTGTCCAGACCACTATCGTCTGACGACAAGCTTGATCGCTCTTCAGTGGATTCATTCGCCGCAATTTGAGCACAAGCTACGTCAACTACAGTCAAGCTCGTCACCTCACTGATGCAGGCCGTGCAAAACGCCACCTTGCGCTGCGTCAACTGCAAGTCGGGGTCCACGAAGCCCAGCTTGCGCATAATCTTGCACGCGGAACACAAGAACCCGAAGCACAGCTTGCAGGTGCTGCTGCTTTTGCCAAATCTCCGATGCGACGACTGGTCACCGGTGACGAGCATGTGACACAGACCCTCACCTTGTTAAACGCGCCTTTCATCTTTGACTCGGCGTACTTCTTGTGCACCATGAACGTGAGCTGGCCGCAGAACGCATACTTCACCACCGAAAGGAACGCTTCAGCCATGCTGGGGGTCACCAACTTCCGAATGAGACCAGCATCAAGTGGATCCATGGCGACAGTGGCATATTTCTCCATGGTGTCCGGGCCAATTTGACGCCAGAGCCCGCATTTGACATATTGCCACGAACACGACTCGGAAAACCGTGGGTTAATGCAAAGTTCACCGAGTGCAGAAAGTGGTAGGCAAAGCGATCGCCTTGAGCATTCGGGACGTAGCCCGTTCCCTCCAGGTAGACGTAGTCGCGATTATTCACGAGTGTGGTCGAGCGAAACCGAATATCGAGCTCCATTCACTTCGAGAATCAGCGATTGGAATGACATCTTGATCGTCGCTAGAACCACGTTTTCAAGTACTGTGGCTCCACCAACGTTTTCAGCGTAAGCCGCCTTGATGTGCATCGTGTCGCACGACGCCAACCATCACACCGGGATATTTTCCGTCGCGCGAAGTTAAGTCGGAAAATAAGTTTTGCGACCAAGCGCAAGAAGCCATGTTTCCAAGTTTAGGTAGCCTGTCGCCAGTGGTGGTTTTCCCGATTCGAGAACGCGAACGGTTTTCCGCAAGCCACCGGGCGCAGCTGTAGGTAGAATTGTTAGGCGGTTGCTCTTGTGGTTCTGGGCTCAGTCGGCTTTTCGCCTCGTCGATCGCAGCCTTCATCGGTGCCCAGGACATTACACGCGTCGAGCTCGTACGCTAGCGCTAGTTTAAACCCACCACGCCACTCCCTAGGGCAGCCTCAACTCTACTCACCTCGTGAGTCTCACTAAGGCTTGCCTCATTTATCAAGAGCAATCGTCTTTGCCCCCAATGTGGTTCTGAAGTGCTGGTGAGGAAAGTCCAGCCTTCTCTCCATCGTTCCGACGAAAAGAATCATTGGGAGTCCATTGCCGGTCGGTTAAGTTCCCACCGAGGCTTCGGTTACGGTCTCTCGGAGCACACCTTGAGTTTCTCGCGTTCCTTGACCACCTTCTAGCGTTCGAAATTCACAGTGCGCTTACCCTCTGACGGTACGGTGCGTAAGATGCATCGGTGGGTTAGCTTATATCTTCGAGGTGGGCGCGATCCACCTCCAGAATGGGTTGACGGTAAACCGCTCTATCATTGAGAGCGATATTGGCAATGTGAGACTGGGTACAAATGCTCGACTGGGCTAACAAGGAACTGGCGGAGAACTTCGTGCCTTGACTGAGGTAGGACGGTTGGTCTTGCTACTGTAGCAAGTTGCTGCGCCAAAAAAGCGGATATTAGAGTATTGGGACAAACTGCAGCCGTTTGTATTTTGTACACATATATCACAGATGAGGGCACACGGCCTCCCTCTGCGAAGACTGCACATTCACAACCTGCAACGACCTCTTTCAAAGCTGGCTAACTCACAGGCTGACTTGGCGTTTTATCAAACCTGTACACTCACCGTAATATAATCTCCAATCCAAAATCACTGAAAGGTAGGCCTTCATGTGTTACCATTACTATGGCTCGAGTGCAGCAACTATAGGAACAATGGCCGTAGTGACCATTGGGCAAAGTGGTTACAGGGATGTTAAAGAACGATTTTCTTCAAGTGAAAATCTTCTCTTTTCTGTTATCTTGGGCTACGAACAGCCCACCTCTATCAGATGGTGGTGGTGCACGACGAAGGTACTCAAAAGGCCAGCTAAACGTAAGGGCTCTGCGTTAGCTTCTTCGAGGCGGTCTTATGATGCAGTGATGAAGCTACTTGTACCGAGATAAAGCTTGAAAGACTTAAAACGAGTAAATTTTGTTACCCCAGAATAAAAGAAGATTTTGGCTGTGATGCAACTTCTTATTTTAATATAAAAGAACGTAAAAGAAAACTGAATAAAAGAACACTTAACATCCCTGGGTGGTTAAAAGGCCCCTTTCCGCATGCATATGGGGCAGCATCAGATCCACTCGCGAAAGGCACTCTTTGTCATAAGCTTAGCTTTAGCGATGGTCCTCAACCACCGGATCTGTGCTAATGGACTCCAATTTGGAGCGATCGAGGTGATCAGAGTTCAGCGGGAGCAAGTAATAACTGATGGATAATACACCTTGGAGAATAAAAAAAACGATTTGGAGCGATCGCAAAGCTTTGCTTTGACCGAACCTTTTTCCGGCGCAGTACAGGTACAAATGTAATTCTCATAATCTGCCTCGAGGGATCTCAGTTACTGTCGTTCTTGGAGTAGTTTCGATACATGTATAATATCTTGTCGTCGATAAACATCGAGGATTGAGGAGTATGCGTGCATATTGCAATATCACATGCATTATAACACCTCTATCGGGTAGTCAAGGTAGTGTGCTATCCCAGATGACTTGTTTACTGCTCGGTAGAGACGGTTTAGCGACAGTAATCAAATGCAGAATGCTGGCTAGCCACGTGGTTGGGAGTGTCTCCACAAGCGCCAGCACAAACTTGTATTCTGACCTCTAGCGAGTCAAGTGACGTGTCTGAGCTGTGATCAATCACACCATGGAAACGTTTCTCCTCGACGAATCCATCGTCGTCGACTCTCACTCCGATGCCGCTATTCACAGTACCGTACCAACTGATGCCGCGCCCACCAGCACCAGTCAACAAGCGAAGCGGAAAGTCCCTCATTATGTAAAACGAAAGCAGCAAAAGAAGACTCTGGAGCAAGAAATCGTCGACTTAACGGTGACACTGAAACAAACCAAGAAGAAGAAAACGAAATCGACCGACGCAACATCGTCACAAGCACTCCTGTGGAGCAACCTGGCCAAGCGACGGCTTGAGAGTCGACTGGCAGCAGAAGCACAGCGGAAATGGCTCATAGCCGCCATCAAGGGCAAAACACTGCTCATCGAAGACATGAAGCAAGTCGTCCGCCAACACCTCAAGATCGCCAGTCTGATCGCGGCGGGTTCATCTGGATGCGACAACGAGCTGTTCATTCAGCCGACCGATGATCTGCTGTACGCCATGGACTTCCAAGACATCAACGCACTCTACGCGCAGACAGATTTCGTCTTCAGTAACTGCGGTTTGGATTTGACGACGGAATCAAGAGATTTCCATCGCACCGCGTCAGCAGATGTGAAGGGGGTGTCAGTGCTATTTGCTCGAAAGCAACTCATGAACTACAGCTTTGAACAGACTGCGCAGTCTATGTGGATGCTTTCCAACCATTGCCATCGCCAGTCTAACCGGGAGGAGTTTAGAGACTTCGACGACCCAGAGACGACACATGCCGCCAAATTCCGAGTGCTAAGTCGCCTTCCAAACGGAAAATACGCCTCGTTAACGCAGCGAATTATTACCCGTCGCTTCATGGAGGAAGACCGAGTGGTTTTCGTGTGGAAGTCCTTCATTGCCGGCGAAGGCCCGTTGCGCGGGATCCAGACGGACGAAACTGGGTGGGGTATCATTCGACCCTCGTTAACAGGGTCGGGCACGATGATGCAAGTGTGTGTGAAACAGGTTCCGCTGCATCTCAACGAGCGCTGCCCTGTTTCCGAGTCAGTGGTGAGTCAGTACGATAGCGTGCTGAAGAATGTAGTTCAAGAGAATGACCGCGAGATCACGAGTGGAGCAGAAGCGTTGTTGTTGGAGGATGCTCTCACAGGCATCAATCAGCTGCGACTTCGGATCGCGAGGTCTAGAACGCCATTGTCTCATTAATCGGCAAGCAACCGAAGAATTCCTTGCGAGCACATTCCTGCGTGTTGGTGGTTAGGAGAATACTGAAGTATTGCTTTAACTCAGATACAGTAATCTAGGCATAATTCGGATGGCCCTATGGACTACAATCTCAGCGTAAGAGCTATCAAGTTGTTATCGTGTGCTGAATTTTTTCACCGAGGAATGTCCATTGACTTAGAGCGGAGCATCAACAATGCTAGGATCCGTTGCAGTGGTGGCCAAAGTCAACGATATGACCGCACCGTTCACTCAGAAACCGAACCTTATTTTTTTATTAAATAGACAGTACCTCTCCAATATACATATATATCGGCACAAGTGCTAGAACTACATGTACATGTAATCAATTCTTGCTGTTGTGTCGAAGCTTGGATGATCCAGACCAGGAGCAACGTGTTTACTGAGATCTCGCGGATTCACCACCCCATAAGCACTTGCGCATGTACGTGGTCGGGCATATACTCTTTGCCGCACCTCTGGATTACTGTCACTAAGCAGCCTGGACCGGGTTGTAAACCGCCGTCAGAACCTTTCTCCACAACACTATAATTCATTTTGACTTCTAGCAAAGTCAAGTGACGTGTCAGCGCGGTGATCAGTAAATTGTTCCCTCAGAATGGATGCGTTATTACTTGACGATTCCGTGGACGCCTACCTAATTGAGTGCTTGTTCGACGGCCCCACTGACTGCGACCCACCGGCGGTAGGAGCGCCTACAAACTTCAGTCTACGAGTGAAGCGAAGTGTTCCTCATTACGCACTACAGAAGCAGCGAAAGGTAGCGCTACAGCAGGAGATTGTGGTTCTAACGGCAAGATTAAAGCAAGCCAAGAAGGAGAAGAAGAAAAGAAATCGACCGACGCAACATCGTCACAAGCACTCCTGTGGAGCAACCTGGCCAAGCGACGGCTTGAGAGTCGACTGGCAGCAGAAGCACAGCGGAAATGGCTCATAGCCGCCATCAAGGGCAAAACACTGCTCATCGAAGACATGAAGCAAGTCGTCCGCCAACACCTCAAGATCGCCAGTCTGATCGCGGCGGGTTCATCTGGATGCGACAACGAGCTGTTCATTCAGCTGACCGATGATCTGCTGTACGCCATGGACTTCCAAGACATCAACGCACTCTACGCGCAGACAGATTTCGTCTTCAGTGGCAGCGGCTTGAGTCCGATGGCCGAAGTCAATGAAATTCAACGCTCAGTGACGGCCGATGTGAAGGGGGTGTCGGTACAATTTGCACGAAGGCAGCATTTCATGTACAGCTTCCAGCAAACCTGGAAAGCTATGTGGATGCTCTCGAGCCATATTCATCGCCAGTTTGAACGGGTGGAGTTTGACGGGCTCGACGACCCAGAGACCACACACGCCGTCAAGTTCGGAATCCTGTGCCCTCTTTCCGCTGGAAGACGCACGCTGTTGACCCAGCGAATCGCTACTCGCTGTTTTACGGAAGAAGCCCGAGCCGTTTTCGTGTGGAAGTCCTTCGTCGCTGGTGAAGGCGCATTGAGCGGAATCCAGACGGACGAATCCGGGTGGGCTGTCATCCGACCGGCAAAATTCGGGTCGGGTACGATCATGGAAGTGTGTGTGAAGCAGGTTCCGCTTCATCTCAATGAATGTGGTTCAGTTTCCGAGTCAGTCGTGACTCAGTTCAATAGCGTGTTGGAGAATGTAGTTCAAGAGAACTACCGTGATATCACGACTGGAGCAGAAGCGCTGCTGGAGGAAGACGCCCTTAGTAGCATCAGCCAATTGCACCGCGGGATCGCAAGACGTAGACGATAGTCACCCGACACGGTCAGCTACATGTAGTAGTACATCTAGTAGTTGTTCTTATCGCACATGTGGGACCGGCAGTAGCATACGACGTTAGTCGAAATAATCCGTCGCTCACACCTTGATATAAGAAAATTGTTTTTAACAAAACAAGGATATTGTGTGCTATACGCATTTACTATGATAGAGAACTCGGCGGTTATGATTACTTCCGTTGTGAGGAAGACCGATGACCATAAACTGTTGTACACGTATCAGCAGGAATTCATTTCGTGATCACTTGACCACGGGCAAAAGATGAGGTTAGAGGTAAAGTAATCATCGCCTTCGAAGTCGCTTAGTTCCACCGGGGCAGCGCCTCTTGTAGCTTGAGATGAAGCATTTCCTAATTTGCAGCGACCCCACAACACCGCCTCCGTCTCCCGGTCTCTTTTGATGAACATGAGCAACTGTAACGACACCACCGCTACCACTGACTCTCGTCCTCAAGTACCAAAGAACTGGAATTCGTCCAACATCCGGTCGCAAAAGGGGAAAATCGTGATTGTCACGGGAGCCAACTCGGGAATCGGCTATGAAACAGCATTGGAGCTAGCGCGCAAGGGAGCTCATGTCACCTTAGCTTGCCGCAGCGAGTGCAAAGGGAAGGAGGCAGAGGCCAACCTCACCGAAGCTCTAGCTCCGACGACGACTGACGCTGGGTCGGTTGAATTCAAGCTGCTCGATGTCAGTGACCTCAGCAGCGTGCAAAAGTTCGCCGACGAGTTCAAGGCGACGCACGACCGCCTGGATTTATTGATCAACAACGCTGGTGTCATGGCCATACCGTACAGCACAACAGCGGATGGCTTCGAGTGTCAGTTCGCGACGAATCATCTTGGTCATTTCGCGCTTACGGCACGTTTGTTCCCCCTGCTGAAGCACAGTGCAGCAGCTCGAGTGGTGAACGTCAGCAGTCTCGCCCATCGCAGTGCGAAGCTCGACCGGTTTGTAGGCGACGCGTTCACGGTCATGCGCACCAGCGAAAGTGGCTACAACCCCATGGAGGTGTACGAGGAGTCCAAGTTGAGCAACTTGCTGTTCACGTTCGAGTTGGACCGACGTCTGCGCGCTCTGCACATGAGCGGGGTCCTATCGGTGGCTTGCCACCCCGGACTCACAGGCAGCAACTTGATGGCCGCCCCCTCTTCGGAGGGAGGCTGGTTCGACAAGTTGCGGTGGCGATTCGGGGCGAGCTTGCCGATCTATCAGGACGTGCCAACTGGTGCTCTGCCAACGCTGTACGCTGCCACTGCGGCTGACGTCCAGGGCAACGACTACTACGGACCTGGGAACTTGTTCGAGTTCTGGGGGCCACCCAAGCGAGTTCTACCCAAACCCACTGCGCGCAACGAGGCTGCGGCGGCAGCTCTCTGGACGGAAAGCGAGCAATTGACCGGTCTCGAGTTCGACCTGGAGAAATGAGCATGTTGCAGAACATGTTGAAGTTTTTTT
>JAHWLF010000922.1:0-10368 GCA_024679295.1 Phytophthora parvispora
CGGCGCCGGCGCCGGCGGTGGAGCCCCGCGTAGCCTTCCTGAATGACAAGGAGGCCAACCAGCAGCTCATCACGTCCAAGCAGTACGCGCGCAACGTCATGGTAACCTCCAAGTACACGGCCGTGAGTTTCGTGCCCAAATGCATCTTCGAGTTCTTCCGAGTCGTGGCAAACGTCTACTTCCTGCTGATTTCGGTGCTCCAGGTACGCAAAACCCTCATGCTATTTTTTTTCCTTAACCAACGCTTACTTGATATGCATTTTTCAATGCATAAAATGTATAGTTGGCGACACCGTGGTCGCCGACGAATCGGTTCACTACGGCCGGGCCTCTTTTATTTGTCCTCCTTGTAACGATGGTAAAACAAGGAAGCGAGGACTTCAAACGCCACCAGGCAGACGAAAAGCAAAATCGCCGCTCTTGTCGGGTAAAACCATTTTTGTGAATGTTCTTCGTTCAGTGCTGAAAAAAGAGTTTAACTTCTGTGGTAGATCGTCAACGCAGGTGGCCAAACGGAAATGATAGCGTGGCAAGATTTACAGGTCGGCCAGCTCGTGTGCGTGGAGAATCACGAGGAATTGCCTGCGGATGTGGTGATTCTGTCCACCTCCGAGGAAGAAGGCAGGTGCTTCATTGAGACGTCGAATCTAGACGGAGAAACCAATCTCAAGCGCAGGATAGCGGTCAAGCCCACGGCACAAATTGTCGGTTGGCGCGAGCTTCATGGCGATACTCTCTCACAAGAAGCTGTGTGTGCTTCAGCAGTGCGTCGGCTGCGAGGATCAGTGGAACACGAGCAACCTAACAACCAGCTTTACACATTCACGGGGCGTCTGTTACTTAACGAAGGCGATCGGGGTGAGACCGCAGTGCCACTGGGTCCTGAAAATCTGCTTCTTCGAGGTTGCAGTCTTCGAAGTTGCGCCTTTATCGTCGGGCTCGTAATTTTCACAGGCAGCGAGACCAAACTGCTGCAAAATTCACGCGCAGCTCCATCAAAACAGAGCAAACTCTACCGCACCGCGAATCGATGCATGTTGTTGATTTTCACCACCATGTTTGGGCTCTGTTTAGCGAGTGCGATTGCTGCTGCGTCATGGAGCCAACACAACGCCAGTCGCGTATGGTACTTGCCGTTTATCAAGGAAGGCGACGGTGCCGACGACTTCATCGTGAACTTCTTCACATTCCTCATCCTGTACAACAATCTCGTGCCTATCTCGCTCTACGTCTCGCTTGACATTATCAAGGTGCTGCAGGCGAATCGAATCACGTCGGACTCGAACATGGTGTACGAAGGCAACCACGCCGTCGCTCGCACTTCGGAGCTCAACGAAGAGCTCGGCCAGGTCGAGTACGTTTTCAGCGACAAAACCGGCACGCTCACGTGCAACGTCATGGAGTTCCGCAAGTGCTCGATCGGCGGCATTTCGTATGGATTTGGCACAACTGAAATCGGGCGAGCCGTAGCTGCGTTGGCAAGCGTGAAAACACAGGCGACTTCAGGTGCTGCAAGGCAGACACCGTCCCCAGTGAAGGCTAAGATCAACCCGCTGGGCTTTAATGGCGAAGGGAGTGGCAGCGCGGTACGTCTGGACATTAACTCGACGGACGATATCCGCGAGATCATTTCACCAGCAGGACCGGTTCACACTATGACCCAGTTGGAGGAAGGCGGCGACCCGAAAGACGCCCAAGTGCATTTCGATCCCAGTATTCACTTTGACGACCCCGGTTTGCTTCGAACACTTTACGCCGGTGGTAAGCAAGGTGACCTCATTCACGAGTTTCTCACCTTACTGTCAATTTGCCACACTGTGATCCCGGAGACGGACTCGAAGACGGGTGCTGTCACGTATCGCGCATCATCGCCTGATGAGGAAGCGTTAGTGAAAGCGGCCAAGTGTCTTGGTTACAATTTCGTGGCTCCTGCACCGCTCATGAAAGTCGAAGTTTCTCGTAAACAGTCTTTGCTTCCGCCTCACATGAAGGTACAGCACAAACCAGAGCCTACTGCGAAGTGCTACACGATAATGAACGTGAACGAGTTCAACTCGACACGGAAGAGGATGTCCGTGGTGGCGGTGGATGAGGAGACCCACGAGTACATTTTATACTGCAAAGGTGCCGACAACATGATGCTCGAACGCGCTGCAACAGGACAGAACGACGGTGACGCTGTAGTGCACGCCAAGCTTGTTGGACATCTTAAAAACTACGCGCGTGAGGGGTTGCGTACTCTGGTACTTGGTCGTCGGGTGCTTAGTAAGGAGGAGTACAATGAGTACAATGAAGCGTACATTGAAGCCTCAACGTCACTCGAGAACCGCGAAGCTAAGCTAGATGCATGCGCAGAGCTGGTTGAGAAGAACATGCAGTTGCTAGGCGTGACCGCCATCGAGGATAAACTGCAGGATGGAGTTCCTTCCGCCATTTTCGACCTAGCGCAGGCAGGAATCAAGGTCTGGGTGCTCACTGGAGACCGCGAAGAGACCGCTATCAACATCGGACACGCGTGCCGGCTTATCAACGACAAGATGCAGTTGCTTTACGTGAATGCTGAGCGAATCGATGCACTGACCGCCCAACTCGACGCATTACACGAGACGCCCGACATACAGCGCCTCATTCGAGGCGAGCAGGTAGCTGACAATTTAGCCATGGTCTGTGACGGTAAGGCGCTCGTGCACATATTCCCATCGCGTGACGCTCGAGTGAAAATATCACCGGAGGCGATCGAACGTGTTCAATTGCTAAGTGAGAAACTTTTGAACATTGCGAGAGTTTGCAAGGCATTGATCGCGTGTCGTGTGAGCCCATCGCAAAAGGCGGAGATCGTTCAGCTAGTTCGCAAGGGAGGTCGTCAAGGCGAGAAGAAAGGCAAGGGGCAGCAACCGATCACTCTCGCTATCGGAGATGGCGCCAACGACGTCAGCATGATCCAAACGGCGCATGTTGGCGTAGGAATTTGTGGCAAAGAGGGCGTGCAAGCTGTGAATGCCAGCGACTACGCTGTGGCTCAATTCCGATTTCTTACTCGACTCGTTTTGCTGCACGGGCGATGCAACTACAAGCGTGTTTGCAAGGTGATCCGCTACTCTTTCTACAAGAACATCGCTCTGGTGATCAGTCTCTTCGTGTTCAACTTTTTCAATGGGCAATCGGGGGCGCCGCTTTTCGAGAGTTTTGTGATGGCGGGCTGGAACTTCTTCCTGGCACTTCCGATCATCGTCATCGGTGTTTTCGACCAGGATATCTCCGAGGAGGTGGTTCTCAAGTTCCCACAACTGTATCGCCGTGGCCAGTTTGATAGCGACCTGAACATGCGCGTTTTCGCTCGAACTATCATCAATTCCGTAGGCCACGCACTTATTTGCTTCTTCGGATGCTACGCTGGTACTTTGTTGATGTCGCAAGGGTTGTATGTACTGGGAACGCTGTTTTACACTGCGCTGCTGGGCACCATGAAGCTCAAAGTGCTGCTTCTGGCGCTCAACTGGAACAAGTATCACTTCGCAGTCATGATCTTCAGCATTTGGCTGTTTATCTTCTTCTTGTTGGTTTACCCGCACTTCACCTTCATGAGCTACGACATGTACGGCGTGCCCGCGCACATGATCCGTCTGCAGCGCTATTGGACTCTGCTGCTGCTGTGCCCCGTGACGGCGATGACCATCGACTTCACTGCCACTGCAGCCCAGCAGCAGTTCCGACCAAGTGCCGAGGACATTTTACGCGAGCGATTTCGCTCCAGCAAATCGAAGCGCGTCGGTGACTCCGTGGCCCCCATGTCCCTGCAACACGAGTCCAGTTCCCCCTCCATCGACAGACTTTTCCTAGCGGGGCAGTCTATCGACGAAGACAAGAGCGACGGCAAAGACAGTAAAGACTGCAAGCCAACTACCTTCGTCGTGACAGCTCAACCACCATCTCCAAATCGGCGGACCAGCAGTGCCAACAACTTGCCGCTGTACGATTCATTCAAGGCCACCCTGCCCCAGCCTGAAGCCCGTACGTCTCGAAGTAGCTCGAAGGTGAAACCTGCATGACTCGCCACTGACTCCATTATCAATTCCTTCGTACTGATGCAGGGAGTAGCTTCGCCTTCAATGGGCTCGATGAGCCATCGGGCAGGCATGCATCGGGTGAGCTGCCAGCCCAAGAGGCCGTAACCATGCGCGTGCTCAGCTTTCAGCGCAACCGTCGACCAAGTCGCTCCAGCTCCTTGAGTCGACTACCCTCCGTTGTCGTTGCACCGGAGATCTCGTCCATGTCGCGCCGCGATAACAGCAAGAGGGAAGCATGAACGCTAAGCGGTAAATCTCAAACGAATCTAGATCAGCGCGTGTATTAGTTAAGATGCTTGGCGAAAGTATACTGGCAACGGCGCCGCATCATTTGAGATCGAGTTGCTTGCTGGTTATACCTCGCTCTCTTCGCAGCGCGGCGATCCTTGGTGCCAGGACGTAGCACGAGACCCCGTGTAGCGTTTACAATCACCGTCACATCTTCCACTTGTGAGTCTTCTTGGACGTCTATCGGGAAGCATTCCTCGTCTTCACCTTCCTCCTGCCGGTTGTTGTTGGTACTTCCATGTCTTGGGCATTGAGGGCTAAATCCCTGTGCGTCGCTGTCGTGGTCTTCGCCTTCGAGATAATCGTTGCATGTACATCGAGGCTTTGGTTTATCGGTGCGGAAAAGAGGTGAAGGTGCTGTGGAAGAGCGATCTCCGTGAGATTCGAGATGCTCTACAAATCGAGGACACAAGCCCGCGTCGTCCTCTTCATCGGGATCTCGTTCTCGACGAGGCCGCTTCGATGTGAACGCTGTGAATATCGATCGTGGTGAGCTTCCGGCTACCATCCGACCCTCAACGCCGTCCTCCAGAAGTGTAACAGGAGGTTTGGCCGCATCGTGAAGCATCCATTGAGGCTCACGTGACGGATTTTTGGTGGGGAGCGCCACCGGGGCTGTAGGAGATTCAAGGGTGACAGGAGCACTCATTGTTTTGCTGAGACCCGCGTAGTTGTTGATCGATGAGCCACCAAGTACCAATTCATGGTACTCCATTGGTAGCGTCGTGAGTTCCGATACACAAGAAGGAGGTTCGGGGACAACCATTGACGATGATACGCTGAGTGTCGGGGGATCTGTCGCTGACAAGTCCGAATCTACACCCTCGTGTGTATCGGCAGGCGGGTTAATAGGAGACACTGGAGCTGGAATCACCAAAACATTTTCTCTCGGAGTTGTCCGCTGCTTTTTATCGGAGGGAATGGCCTTGACCAAGTCGTCGTCGTCGGGCTCGTGATCAAATTCTGCATCCCAGGGCGATACGGTGAAGTCGTTGTAGCCGTCATCGGAAGACAGCTTCCGCGTTTTTTTCGGTTCTAGTTTGCTTGTGCTGCGTCTTGTGTGAGACCTGGACTCCTTACCCGGTAGTGGGAACCAAAGAGGTGTAGCACCTTGTTGCAGTGAGCGTTCACCAGCAGCGCGTGAGTTTGTTACACTCCACTGCGTGCGAGCTATGATCTCGGCTTGCAAGCTCCCAGTCAAGTATCCTGTAGTTTTATAGCTTTCCGAAAAATCTGGCCCTGAGGCGCCGCGGCTGGTAGTGCCTCCCTGTCCTTGTCGACGGGTTTTACCACTCCGCGCTCCATTCCGGCTCCGAATTCCAGAGTCCACCATGACAGGAGGCAACAATCTTTTCGCGGGGGATGCGTTCTCATCGAAAGTATAGAATGGCAAGGACGGGTTCACTGGTAGAATATCGGTCCTGTTCCGCAAACGAGAAGCTGATCCGATGTTCTTGGTCTCATTTGCCGAAGTGTCAAAGCCCATGCCAGAAACGTATTCTCGTGGGCCATTCGCCTCTGACTGCGTAGCATTCAGTAATGCCTTCATCGCCGATTCCTCTTGTTCAGCATCACCAGAAAGATTGAATTTCTTGTCAATAACTTCCTGATTGTCGGAGGAATTCTGTGAGGTGCTGGTTGAGCCCACCCCGAGTGCTGCAAGACGTTTGTTGCTCCCTTTTGCATGACCTGGTCCATCAAAAATGATTCCTGCGGGCTTCTTGTCACCTCTTTGCCTTGCCTTCGATGACGATGAAAGCATCGACTTTCGGGGTCCTCGAGAACCTCCCCTCGCAGCATCAACGTTGCCTAAAGCGCCCGACTTCAGTCCGTTGGCTGTCGGTAGGTGTGGTGCTGAGTTCGTCATTGTGCCATGTAGACCTCCAGCTGGGAGGCCAACCATGCCAGCATTTTGTCCAGCTTTTGGTGCCCCAAGCGCTGCGGTGAAGAGCTTTGCGTGGCGTTGCTGTTTCTGTTGTGGAAGTGCTGTAATAGGCCGACCAACGTTGAGTGACACGCTGTTATTGAGGGTCATCTCGTTCGCCGGGGCATCCTCGACAATGACTGGGGTTCGTGGCTGCGCTGACCGCAAACGATGCATGGCCACGAATGCATTCACACTTTCGTCGTCTTCGACACTAGCTGCTCCATGTTCGCGTACACTGGTCAAAGGTGTCCTATCTTTCGCAGATGTCGTCCGAGATTTTGCACTTGATCCTCTAAGCCCTGTTGGTGTCTTCTGCTCCGCCTCCTTGTCAATACCAGAGAGCCCAGAGAAGCTCCCTAAACCCCCAAGACCGAATTCGCCAAGCGTAATGATACTTGCACGTCGTTCTCGAGATCGCGGGCGATCATCTGGAATGGGATCTGGGGTTGAATTAGCGACCTGAGGTGGTCCTGCACTCGACGGCGGTGTCTTGGGCCGAAACGTTTGCAGCACTTTCGTTGCGATAAACCCCATCGAGTGGGTAGGAGTTACCGGACGTGGCAAATGCACTGGCATATTGTCTTCTTCCTCCTCTTCGTCGTCGTCATCATCATCATCATCCTCACCACTTGAAAGCTCTACTTCATCGTTAATTATTTCCGCAGCAGCGAGCTCTTCTTCCGAGGAAGAGGATTCTTCGTCGTTGTCGATCGCCTTAATCTGCGTGAGTGGACGTAATAATCTCCTGTCTTCACTGTTAGGAGCATGCTTTGCGCGCCGCACGGTGCTCACCCTCAAGACCAACCTCCGAAGAAAAGCGATATACTCGTCCACGTCGATGGTCTCGCACCAGAGGTCAGCCAGCTCAAACACACTGTCGAAGAAGTTCGCGAAGGCCATGACTGGTTCTCCTTTGCTGTCGCGAACCCAGTCTTCTCGAATTGTTTTCTCCATACGCCGAAGACGGCGCTTAGTCGCGTCAGGTTCCAAGCACCGCCCGATGCGACGGAATAGCGAGGCGTAGCCGCTTTGGTCGATACACCCCATCTCGTCTCGTGGCAGTTCCACGGCCCAAAGCTGCTTGACTGCATCGATGACGTCCGGGTGGTTGCGCAGACTGAATCGTAGCGCCAAGGCCTCGGGCGTGTAGTTGATGAGCTCTTGCGCGTCGTGCTCAGTTCGAGCGCGACTGTACAAATCTTCGGTTAGCAGGACCGGACCATCCTCCCAATTTTTGAGCAAGCCCCGAGCTTTAAGCAGCGCCTCCTCTTGCAGGTGCTGGTACTTTTGGCGCTTGAGAGTCTGCAGCCGAGCAGCTTTGATGGTGAAGTTGAGCTTGAGCCAAAGCACACTCGACGACCTGGAGTTCCGCTGCTTCCAGCTGCTTTGGCGCCGAAAAGTTGGTTCAGTCGCCGCGGCCGGAGCCCCGCGACGACCTGCAGACTTCTTTGGCCTCTTCTTGTCCATGTCAACGATGCAGTGTTGCGTACACCCGAAGACAACTAGTGCCTAGCACAGCAGCAGCAGACTTGTGTTCGCCAGCATTGACTATAAATATTGGCGATGGAAATGGAGTAGTGATGAACTTACATATTATTTGCAGACTTTTGCTGCTGCGTGGTTAAGAATTTGAGAGGTATCGTCATGTCATGTAGGTGCACGCTGGACTCGTGTTGTCACCGCCAGCCCCCAAGCTTTACTGGACGAAGGAGAACGCGCTGAGGCGCCCACTGTCCAGTCTCGAGCTGGAAGTGGTGATCGAAGACTGTCGCGCCATTCCACCGGTTTGCACCGCACCGCCATAAACCCACGAGTTTCTGGCCGCTGTGGTCGGTTGGATCTTCTGGTAGGGCATGAGGTTGTCATCTTCGTGATCCGACTTGGTCACGCTGTTGCGGCGTCTCCAGGAAGCCTGAACTGCCTGGGACACCTTCGGACTCATGACCAACGAAGGTCTCGCACTGTGGACAAGTAGAGATGTGCTCTTCGACATGATGGGCTCTGGTTTGAACACCTTGTTCACCGCCAGTTTACCCGGCGACATCGTGAGCTTCGACGGCTGCGGCTGAATTTGCGGTGCTGGCTTTGAGATATTCTTCTTCTGCTTGCTACCGAGCTGAACGTGGCGTACGTGAGGCTTCGTCATGGGGCTTTCCTTGGGAATGAAAGCTGGGTTCGCGCCGTTAGACCGGATCAACGACAGCAGTTTGCGTGCACCCTCGCGGACGACCGGCTTGTGAGTGCCAGTACGAAGGGCATCGAGTTGCTGCAGCAGGGTTGGGTTGGCGAGGAATGCCGGGATGTATCGTCCAGCAAACGGCTTGATTTCCACCAGCATCTGCATCAAGACGATGGCTTTTGCTCGCACCTGCCAGGAGTGCTGCGCATCGTCATCCTGAAGCCGTGCAGCAAACGCCGCCGTCACATTCGCCGCATCGAGCCGAGGGATCTGTGCAAGGAGCCGCCGCACATTTTCGGCATCAGGCATCCCCTGGATACCTCCGGGTGGCGTGCAGACAGCAACGAGCTTGGACTCGTATCCGCAAAGTTTAACCGCAGCTTGAGCACAGTCGAAGCTACAGCAGAGAGTGATCGTTAGAAACCATGGCCTCACCGTAAAGATGTCCTAGATGGCCAAGCACGTACTTCTCAAGCTCGGCGTCAGGAGTCAAGCCCACCCAGGCCTTGCGAACCGACTTCGGAATGGGCTTAATAGTCTGGCTTTCATCCGGACCGTCCCGCGTGTCGTACTCTTCCTCGTTCTCAAGCAGCGCGCAGCGCTTATCCGGCGAGAAGTCCTGGTAGTCCCAGTCCTCACTAAAGCAGCAAGCACAAATTCATTTAGTCAAAAACCGGTCGTGGATCTTGTAATGAATGAGTCAACTCACATGGCCTGCTCGACCTGGTGCAGGTACTTGTCCTTGAGCTCGTCCAGGAAGTGCATGGCCTCCTCCATGTTGACTTGAGCTTTCGTTAGTGAGTTGAGTTGCTGCAAAGAAGATTGATTTCGAAATGGCCATCGATTTGGCGCTTTCCTCCGAGCGTTTCGCCACCTCATGCCCAGTACGCGATGGCCTCCGCTTCTCGCGAACTCATTGGCGATGCAGAATCTCCTCCTCTGCCTCTTGTCGGCGCTGGACGAGAGCGCGAGGACAAGGGCAAAGGCCGATAATTTTGGCTCACCTTGCGAATCCGATATGGCTTCACTCGATGGACACTCTGGGGACACTCGCGGACACTCGTCAACGTCAAAATGGAAGTAAAATGGCTGCATTAAAACTACCTACGGCAGCAGACGTGCGCGGGGAGCTCTATCCTGCTATCGGCGCATCCGGCTGGAGATCCTCGCGACTGCAGTCCGCCTGGGAGGCTCGGAAGAAGCCGGCGTCGCAGCACGACAACACAAAGCTGCGCCATGGCCTCCGTCCTGTAGTATAGCTGAAGGCCGTCGCGTTCTCCACGCCACCCCACCTGTCCGCATGTCTGTCTGCGTGCTTTCAAGAGCTCCCTTTGTCCTCGCCACGCTGAGTCCCACCTGCTGTCTTACTTGTTGGCATCGAGCTTGAGGTAGTCGTTGTCGAAGTGGTGCAGTCGCACGTAGCCGTCCTCGGCGCCCGAGGCGTAGCTCTTGCCGTTCGGGTGGAAGGCGATGGTGTTGATGGGGCCGAAGTGGCCCTTGACGCGGCCGAACTCCTCCTGGAAGACCATGTGGAAGAAGCGCGCCTCGAACTTGCCGACGCGGCCCGAGGTGGTGGTGACGCTCATGGCCTCCTGGCCGCCGCCCAGCACCACGTGCTCCTTGATGGGGGAGATGGCGGCCGAGTTGACCGGGCGGTCCGTCTCGTACACCTTGAGCACCTTCATGGTCTCGACGTCCAGCAGCTTGGCCGTGTTGTCCTTGGACGACGTGATGGCCAGCGTCTTGCTCTTGTTGAAGGCCACGTTGGTGATCTCGCCCGAGTGCACGTCGTGGCTCTCGAGCAGCGCGCCCGTCTGCGGGTCGAAGAGCTTGATGCGGCCGTCGCCGCCCGTGGTCATGATGGCCTTGTTGAGCGGCGTCCAGTAGGCGCCCGTGATGCGGCCCTC
>JAHWLF010000923.1:0-10367 GCA_024679295.1 Phytophthora parvispora
TGCGGACTCACCTGAGGTCGTGCGGCCGGCCAAGCGGCGACGCGAGGCGAGCAAGCGCGTCCAGGTATTTTTTTCTTCGGTTTATTATGGGATTTACTTATTTTTTTCATTTTCTTAAAGACGTTTTGTGTTTATGTAATCGTATTTTTTTATGCCGCAGTACTTTGAAGACGATGGGGACGAGGTAGAAGAAGACGATGCAGAGGAGGTGGATGAAGACACGACGGAGGACTACGTCGAGTCCGTCGAGTCGGTGGAGACCCCCTCCGAGGAGGAGAAGATGCCCGAAGAGGACCCCAACCGACGCCGCAGCGGCCGCAAACGCAAGCCTGTGCAGACTGTGATCGACCTGTCAGAGGACGAGTTCATGATGAGCAGTGACGAGGAGGAGGAGGAGAAGCCTAAGGCCAAACCCAAGCCCAAGAAAAAGGCCCCGGCAAAGGGCAAAGCTAAGGGCAAAGGCAAGCGGAAGCGCTCGTCGTCCGAATCTAGTGAAAATGTGTCAGGTGACGACAGTGAAGTGGAGGTGGTGGAGACGAGACCGAAGCCCGAGTCAGACGGATTCATTATTGACAAAGTGTTGGGGCGCGAGGTGCATACGCTCAAGGAGTGGAAGAAAATCTGCTGGAACAAGAACACGCGCTTCTTGACGCATTGCTCCATCTTCCTGCCGAATGAAGAGGAGAAAAAACCGGAAGACAAGAAGGAGCAGAAAGAAGAGAAACAGGGCGACGAAGCTGCCTCGGCGGCTGCTGAAGGTGTTGTTGAGGCGCCGTCCACTCCGAAGGCTAGCAATGATGATGATGAAGTTGAAGACGCTGGAGAGGAACGCTTTTTGATCAAATGGAAGTCGCTTTCTTACTTACACACGAGTTGGCAAACCGAAGATGAATTGCTGGAGACCGACAAGAACGCAAAGGGCAAGATCCAGCGTTTCCGTGAAAAAGAACACCGAGCACTTTACTCGCAGGAGGTCCAAGGGGACGAGTATTTCAACCCGGAGTTTAGAAGTGTCGATCGAATTCTTGAAATTAGGGACCGACCGCTGGACGACTTCGCTCCGGATGATACGACTGACGGAGAGCAACAGTTTCTGTATTTCCTGGTGAAGTGGAAGGCTCTTTCTTATGATGACATCACGTGGGAGCGAGAGGACGATGTTGGCGACGACGCAGCGGTTCAGCAGTACAATGATCGAATCGTTCGAGCTGCAAAACGATTTAGGAAGATTGCTCTTGCAAAGCACCTACCGAGCAGCAAACGCAAAAACTTCAGGGGGTATACAGCCGAAGCGCCACCGCCGTGCAAGAAAGAACAAACCTTCCAACTGCGCGACTATCAGCTTACCGGCGTTAACTGGATGCTGTTTAACTGGTACCAGAAGCGTAATTCCATGCTTGCTGACGAGATGGGTCTCGGAAAAACCGTACAGACAGTGATGTACATTAACCACCTCGCGGTTGTAGAGCGTGCGCCAAATCCGTTCATCATCGTGGCACCACTGTCAACTCTGGGCCACTGGCAACGTGAATTTGACAGCTGGACCAACCTGAATGCCGTCGTTTACCACGGATCCGCTACTGCGCGAGATATTTTACAGAATTATGAGTTCTTCCTATCTGAGGATGAGCTCCTGCGCGCCGATGAGCTTTCTGGGAAGAAAACCTCCACCAATGGCAAAAAAGCTTCTCCACGACCGAAGCGAAATTGCTATCGGTTTGATGTGTTGATCACGACGTATGAAATGGCATCTGCCACGGATCTCTACAAGCTGGCGCAAATTAACTGGCAGTTGATGGTCGTGGATGAAGCTCATCGCCTGAAGAACCGAAATTCGAAGCTGTCCAACCTTCTGCACACACGATTTACGTACGAAAACATGTTGCTGCTGACGGGCACTCCGCTTCAAAACAATGTAGAAGAGCTGTGGGTCCTCTTGAACTTTCTCGACGGTGAAAAGTTTGGTTCGAAAGTTGACTTCCTTGAGAATTTTGGAGAGTTAACGGACTCCGCACAGGTGGAACGCTTACATTCCGAGCTAAAGCCGTACTTGCTTCGACGAATGAAAGAAGATGTGGAGAAGTCGCTTGCCCCGAAGGAAGAGACCATTATTGAGGTGGAGCTTACTGTGCTGCAGAAACAGTATTATCGCGCTATTTACGAGAAGAATACAGAGTTTCTTTCGAGGGGCGGCAGGAAGGGCGACACCCCGAGTTTGATGAATGTTCTAATGGAGCTCCGCAAGTGCTGCAACCACCCCTTCCTTGTTAAAGGTGTGGAGGAGCGCGAGGTAAAGCGATTGGCTAAGCAGACCTCTGTTGCTAAGGAAGAGGTTCAACGACAAATCAGAGAGAGCCTTGTCGACACTTCTGGCAAATTGGTTCTGCTCGACAAGCTGCTGCCACGCTTAAAAGAAACTGGTCATCGCGTGCTAATTTTCTCACAGTTCAAGATCATGCTGGATATCATTCAAGACTATTTGGCATTGCGTCGATACAATTGTGAGCGTATTGACGGCAACATTACGGGTAATGAGAGGCAGTCGGCGATTGACCGATTTTGCCGTGAAGACAGCAACTCCTTTATCATGTTGCTGAGCACCCGGGCAGGTGGAGTTGGCATCAACCTGACCGCGGCAGACACTGTAATCATATACGACAGCGATTGGAACCCGCAAAATGATCTTCAAGCGCAAGCACGCTGTCACCGCATCGGACAAAAAAAAAGTGTCAAGATCTATCGCCTTCTCACATCCAAAACTTATGAGTTGCACATGTTCCATAAGGCATCGTTGAAGCTGGGATTAGATCAAGCGGTGCTTGGAGGGATAAAAAACGATGATCCTGTGGCAAAACTCAAGGGGACGGCAAAAAAGAGCAAGCCAAACGATCGAATGTCCAAGGAGGAAATCGAAAACTTGCTCAAACATGGTGCTTACGAAATGTTCAAAGAACAGGAAAGCGAAGCTGAGGCGGCGAGTAAAAAGTTTGGAGAAGAAAGCATTGACCAAATTCTTAGCCGAAGCACTACGATTGTGCACGATCCCACACGAGATGCAGACGGAAATGAGAAGAAGAATGCGATGTCGTCATTTTCGAAGGCTACTTTTGTGAGCTCATCTAACCCAGATGAGGAGGTAGATATTGATGACCCTAACTTCTGGACCAAGGTAATCGGCCTAAACGGAGTGGAAGAACAGAAGAAGGAGGAGCCGTCGCCCCTACAAAAGAGGCGTTGCCGTCGAAAAGTGAAATCTTACTTGATTGATGATGACAAGGCTTTCATGATGGACGATAGCGGAGATGAAACGTCTTCGTCGCACAAAAAGAAGCCCCGAGAGTTAGGTGTACAAAAAGATGAAGAGTTCGTTATCTCTGATGATGACGACGACGATGACGACGACTCAAGCGATGTGCCTCTAGTAAAAGACGGCTTGTTGGGAACGAGCGCTAACGGAAAGCGTAAGCGTGCGCATGCATCACCGACAGTACCAATCTACTACCAGGCAGAAAGAATTACAGAGCTTCTCGCAACTTTTGGGTACGGCCGATGGGATGATATGAAGCGGACTGCACCAACGTTGCAGGGGTATCCAGATAAAGAACTGCTCAAGTTTTGCCAGGAATACCTCACCAGCTTGGTTCGTGTAATGACGGCTACGGCAGCGTTTCAGCGGATTGGGCTGGATCTTGACCCCAGCAGAGTCTACATTGTTTCTACGGCGGCTCCTCCGCCTCGCATGGGAAATGCGTCTCCTATTGAGAGATATGCAAATGAGCTTAATGGCATGTGTCGTCGATTCCATTTGCTGCCAGCCATGCTAAAGGATATGAAGGTGGCAAATCTGCTGGCTGTGGCGGTTCCACCCCGTATGTGGATTACAGACTTCAAGAGTCGAGCAGCTCGTGGCTGTCGCTCAAAGCTACAACAGATTGATACTATGTATAATTTGAGCCAGTTTGTGCGAACTAGATTTGTGCCGGCGGCTCCACTCGTCGAACTACTGAAAGAGCTCCAGAATGTCGGAGATGAAGCGGAGGTTCATAGATTGATTGAATCGGGCACGCTACCAGAATCACCAAGTGAAGCTGCCCCTGCCGACGGGGTTGTAAAACAAGATCACGAGGATAAAGTAAAGGAGAAGAAGAAAACCAACGAGATCTCTTCAGAGGTTCCGTCTGAAAAGGTCCCCGTCGTAACAAGCAGCGGTGAAACTGCTAACAACAACACAGCTAACAAGAACGATGAAGTTCAACCTCCCGTATCGATGGATGAGCATCAGCAAGACGCGGCTACAAATGACGATTTGCAGAATAAAGCAAACGAAGAGTCTGAGTCAGCTACATCAGCGCAACCCGATGTTACAGAGTCTTTAGCGAGTGTCGATTCAAAGGAGACTACGGCGAAGGATGTTCCTGTGGGCAAAGCTGCTACGGTGCCATCCACCCCACATGCGCAACCGGACAATGCGACGAATACGAACGCAGAGCCTACTCGCGAAGAAGCCAAAAACACACCGGAATCCAGTGACTCAACTGGAGGCACTGTCATCGCTGCGGGGAGTGAATGTAAATCAAGTGGTGAAAAGGAAAAAGACGAACCTTCAAGTGTGCCTGATGGTCCCGCTCCTACTGATGAAGCAAAACTCTCCGTTCCAGTTGTTGCACCGCAGCAGCAAAAGAAAGCAGAGTCAGTAACTTTGAAGACTGAACACAAGCTGGCTATGCGGATCTTGCAAGGGTTACCACTGGTAACCTCTCCAGAGGCAGTGGCGCCTTGGTGGATTTCTCGTGTGGATGATGTTTTGCTTTTGATGCATGTGTGTCGCGACGGATGGATAAAGGGCCGCACCTTGCCAATCCGGTTGGTAGACTCGTCGTCGCTCTTCGGAGATCGTGCAAAGCGGTATCCAATATCCGAGTGGCCAACTCTGGCAGGACTGAACAGACGCATCAAGGTGCTGCTTCACGTGTGGACTGCTTTAAAGAAGGCGAAACCAACTGCACCTGCCCCGACATCGGTCCCTGTAGCTTTAGGCGTAACGTCTGCAAAGCAGCAGCGGCAGTTGCAGCGCCAACAGGAGCTTTTGCAGCAACAACTGCGCCGTCAGCAGCAGGAACAGCATCGCGCACATCAAGTACGCCACTACTCCTCCAGCGCGTCATTCCATGGATCCCGGCACAACCAGTTTGCCAAGTTGATTTTTTCATACGGCATTCCAGATGTGAGTACGTGCCGTGACGATCGAGAACGCAACGAGAAATGGAGATATTTTTTGCAGGATAGCCAGCTTGGCATTGGTCATTACCCGCTGGAAGAGCTACTGGCAGAAGCGTTGGATTTGGAACGTGTGTGCCGTCAGCGTTTGAACAGCGAAGTCGACGGGAGAACGTCAGGACCCAGCGAAGAAAACTCCATCTTGGGTGGTAAACGTGGATTTTGGCTATTGACAACCACGCAGTGTCGACGCTTGTTGCACCGTGTGGATCTCTTCCGGTTGCTTCGCACACAAATCCTTGTGTTACCGCCGGCGCAGCTTGTTGAATTAGTGAGTCGGGTTGTTCGAGCTCAGTCAGCCTCTACAGATTACCCTGTGTGGTGGAGCTGTCCACGTCACGATATTCTGTTGCTTCAAGGTGTCGAGTGCTATGGCCTTGATGAACATCTGGCTTCAGTGTGGAAATTACCACTGTTCAACTCGGCAAACACTACGAGTGCTTTTCCGAGCTCGAGCTGGGTGGAAAACTATGTGACGGCTCTCTCGCTTGCCTGCCGCAACCTTATTGTCAAGGCGCGTGCGTATCGAAATCCCGATGACGGATACGAAAATGCTACCAGTGGCGAGGCTAAAGCAGCCCCTGCTGCGTCAGACAGAAATTCTTCACGACCAGAGCCAACCCAGGAAGCGGAGACAAGACGTCGCATCCGGGATATTCGTGGGATGCGGGAGGAAGATCCCTACTTTGTTCCGACTGTGCGTTTGCGCCAACTTATTGAGAGCAACGCAGCTAGAGATAAAGTGCGTTCCGACGATATCCGCGCTGATAAGAAGGGCAAGACTGCGGTGGTGAATTTGAAGAGCGAGTCAAAGAAAGAATTGGCAGCGACGGAGGAGACAGTGCTGATGCAGCAGGAAGATCCTAAAGAATATCTACGCGTGTTGGACATGCAGGTAAAGCAGGACGCGGTTAATGCGGCCGAAATGAAATCTCCTACGGCTAGCTGCGGCACTCGTGATCTTGAAGAGAAACCCGCTCATCCGGACGATGATGTGATCCACCTGGAAAGTGATAACGACGATAAAGATGGCGAAGAGGAAGAGAAGAAAGGGGACGCCGACAATAGCGAAAGCTCTTCATCTCGTGTCAATGGCTCAGCGCGCCGCCGTCGTCCTGCAGCCGCTGCTGTTGCAGCCGCAAAAGTCAAAAGAGCGCAAGCGAGTGAAGACGAAGAACTCCAAGGTCCTGATGCTGCTGCCGCGGCAGCAGCTAAAGCCCAAGCGCAGCAGTCCGCTGTGCGTCCATGGGACGTGATCGTGATTGACTCCTCGGACGACGACGAGTCCGATTAGAATTAGCTAGCGAATTCAATGTGTAGAAGGACGAGTACCTCCCGAAGAGCGATGTTTGAATGAAAGTCGATGGTGACATGGATCTTGCATGCTGTAGCCCTACTTGACCGAGGTAGGCCAAGGTAACCCTGATAAGGTGATGACCATCAGGAAGAGAGGAGCTGCCTAGTAAACCCAACTCGAAGATGACCTCAATCTGAGCTAGTCACTTCAACTTTGGGGTACCGCGTGCGCGTGATCAGCGCCTGGCACACAACGCGACTTTCTGCGGCAGAGCTCGCCGGCTGAAGGACTAACACCGGCCGATTAGCTTCATATCACTTCTGTTCCATGAGACCGACCGCATAAGCTCCGGGTCACGTCGACATTCGATGCACCAGGTGCTACTGCGGCTGCAATTCACTTCGTGTGCGGGTATTACGTGCGCTCGCTCGGGCAGCGCTAATTTTCAACCCTGCGATCCTTCCCCCAGTGGTGATTCGCCAAGAGCGTGATGGCATTTTCCAATTTGCTTCGAGTCTGCAATGGATCCTTCAGTCTTCAGTACATGCACTGTCAACGACGATGAACTCTTACAAGAAGCCCTCGCGGTGCTTGACGGCTTCGACTTTGGGGACTTGGATTTGCTCACCCCTTTCATAGTTGAAGATACAACAGACGCAAGCGATCCTGCCGACAACCTGCTCGTAGCCGTCATGGATGTTGCTCGCCACCCAAGCATCCTCGAAGTCCCCGTGTCGACTGCACCCGAGCATGAAACAAGACCCGCCACACCCACAAGTAAACACCCTCGGCAAGGTAGTTCGTCCAACCTTGCAGGTGACGTCGAGAAGATGTCTTCAGCAAGCCGGGGCTCTGCAGGCCAAGGGCGCGTCCGACTGCGCGAGCAACTGATTCAGCTCCGCTCGGTGGTACAGCAGATGGAGAGGCATCTAGAAACGTTGAAGAGTCCAACCTCGCCTCGCTTCAACACGTGTGACGGACAAAATGAAGTAAGTCTCGTCGCACCAGACGAGAACTACTGCAATCAAACGAATTCGCATGATGCGGTGGGTGATGGTGAAAACCGAACAGTGTGGCGCAACATTGCAATGCAGCAATTTTATGGCCGTCGCAAGGCCGAACAGCAAAACGCCCAACTACGCGAAAATCTGACGACCCAGATCCGCCTGTCGAAGCAGCTGAAGGCTCTGTTGCAATCGCAGCAACCTAGCGCAGTAAGTTCTTGTTTTTACTCCCAATTGTTGGGATCGGTGCATTGACTCACGTGACGTTGCGCAGGGATTCTCGAGTGGAGGAGACGTGTAATTAACAGCAGCTACCCGCTCTTGACACCAAGACAAAAACCATAACACAATTCTAGTGTCCAATATCCAAATGACAACCAATTCGTCTGAATTTCAACGTCATGAAGCACATGTAATACTGTCGATCCTAACGTAACGCTGGAGTATCCGATTCAGTTGGGCAAAGAAGCGCGTTAGCCACGACTCAAGCGCGGCAAACTGGCCAACAGAGGCGTAGAAAGTCGTACTGGCTCATTAAAAGACCCAGTCACTTCGTTGCAGGCAATTGTGTTCAAAACCCGGCTCAGCCAGCGTGAGTGAAGCCTACTCGTCGATGAAGACTCAAGTGAGAAAAGCGCAAAATCAACGTCTACCTTGACTCCGAAAGTCACAAAATCCGCTTCACATTTCATCCTGTCATAGAATTCATGGTTGACTTCACGTCTGGCTTAAATCACAGTTAGTCGCGGCGGCACGGAGCCTGCGGCCCACTCTTCGATTTTCTGCGTCAAGATCAAGAGAGCGTCAGTGCTTGTACACGATGGAGCTGCCATTTCCCAGCATCACCAGCGACGACGAACTGATGGAGGAAGCTCTCGACAGCGTCGACATCGAGCATCTCGGAGCTTCGACATCAACGCTAGCGCTTACCCGAAATGATGCGCCAAGCAAAACCGACGCAGCAGGTGCCGATGCCTTGCTCAATGCTGCAATTCAAGCTGTCTACGAAGCATATCCTCGAACGCGGAACCCCGCTTTGGATAGCCCGAAGACTTTTGTTCCAGCAACGAACAGCCTAGGACATCGTGAGGAGAAGACTCAACCTGACAGCAGCGATCACCCAGCACAGGCTGGCGATGCTGGCACCAGGAAAAGGACGCCGGAACGTCGGAAAAGCGGTGGAGGTCACATGCGTATCCGGGAGCAGTTGATCCAGCTGCGCTCTGTGGTGCAAAAGATGGAGAATCATCTTGAGTCGCTACGAAGTCCTCCCTCCCCTCGATTCAGTACACGCTTTGAGTATATGAAAACGAGCGAGACACCGACGAGCCTAACAGCAGATGGCAGCGGTGGTGGATCTCAAAATCGACTTAAACCGGCGGTGTGGCGCAGCATTGCAATGCAACAGTTCCATGCACGTCGTAAGGCGGAACAACTAAATGTTGAGCTGCGAGAAAGCCTGGAGACCCAAATTCAACTGTCGAAGGAAGTTGGAAACCTGTTGCAAGCCCATCAAAGTGGCCATGTACGTGCTTTAAATCTAAAGTATTTACTTGATGCGTAGCATTAAATATCCCGCGTGCTTGCAGGATATTGAGGCGAGTGAATCGACAGCGACATCGAAGAGCATACATGATCGTCTCGACTACACGTTTTGAGGACGAGGTATGCTGCGAATATGCTGGATTGGTCAAGGACAGCAACACCTTTGTACTTCAGCCAGCGCACAAAAACGCAAGATGCAACTATTTGTCAGCGGGCAATGAACTTTACTACATGTAGCTCGTTGCAGCATGGTTGCACTACAACAAAATGCTTTGTATAAGGATGAATATTATGGCTTTACCGAGGGTAGAATTTTAGTGGATTCGATCTTTCCGATCGTCGCATTCTTGAACATGTCCTACAAACAAACAAAAAGTGAGAACAAGGGTAATGAAAAGGTTCGTCATTGCCACACACTTAATATTTTCCACCCAGCTACCAAAATTGAGTCTAAGCTCAAGTCATTGCAAGGCCAAACCGTAAATGAGCAGTTCTGACAACCATAATTCGACTGTCGAAGCAATTCTAGACTCCTTTGCTGCAGAAATTTGTACCCGTCAGGCCAGGGGCGCGTAAATCGCATAGTACGTGCTTTCAAATAGCGTTACTTTGTTGTCACTCCTGTTCGAAGAACTCTGGTGCTCTATGTTCAATTCGAACGAATTGATTTTTTAATCACGTGGGTTTCATGAGCACGAACATCTATATTGGCCCTCATCACCCAGTTGCCAAAATGCTGGCGTTCTTGACATCATGTGGTTATATCCATGTTCATCGCGCTCCACTGGCGCGTGTGGTTGGCCGCAACTACCATTGCACCCGATGAAATAGAGACGCAGAATGGCTGGTCTGGTTAGGGTGCTGTAGCTTGCTCATTGTCTTGCCTAACGCGACGCTGAAAGCGACAATGCCTTTGTAAAGCTGCACTATCACCATTTTTTTCTTCCGGACAGGCTAATTCACTCTGGTAGCAAAGGACAACAACTTCATCTTGACAAGCAATCCGCAAACCCGTTTGTCTTCATACCTCGCCTATACCACCGAAAATACATCTCAAGTCACTTCCATACAAACCACCCTTCCTATCCTGATGCCCCGCCGCCCGTCAGTCGAACAATCTCGATCCTTGATTTGACTTGATACGGCAGCGCCCCATACAAAGTATCTACCCCCACGATGGCCGCCGAGCAAGCCAAGGACCGCGGCAACCGCGCCTTCGCCGCGGGGCTCTACGCCGACGCCGT
>JAHWLF010000924.1:0-10078 GCA_024679295.1 Phytophthora parvispora
AGCGTTATCAAAGGTCAGCGCGCGCATTCGGCCAACCCTCACCGAGGAAAACAAGCTGTCAAGAGTAGAGCACATTCTCACCTTTGTTGACGAGTCCACGCTCCAGTTTGAGGCGATGGACAACATCGTTCATGTAGATGAGAAGTGGTTCTACGAAGACAAGGACAAGCGCAACTACTTGCTCTTCCCAGGCGAGGAACCGCCGCACAGGACAAGGAAGAGCAAGCGCTTCATCCCCAAGACCATGTTCCTCGCTGCCACAGCACGACCACGGTGCGACCTGCAATATTTTATATATGGCGTAATTTTAATCACTCTAACATTTTATTGTGTAGTTTTGATCCCCATCGAGGATGCCGTTGGAACGGGAAACTAGGGCTCTGGCCATTAACCGAGGAATATGTTGCGAAGCGCAACAGTTCAAATCGACCTAAAGGCACCGTATGCATCCGCAATATCGATGTTGTTGATCGTGCAGTGTACAAGGATTATCTTATTCGACTAGTAATTCCTGCAATCAAGATGCACTGGCCCAGAGGAGATCGACGGCGGCCGATCATGATCCAGCAAGACAATGCGAAACCGCACGTGTCTCCTTTCGACCCGGATATTGTTGCGGCTGGGATGGACGGTGGGTGGTGTATTCGAATGCTCTGTCAACCAGCAAACTCACCCGACCTCAACGTACTGGACCTGGGACTATTTAACGCGATTCAGTGCATTCAGAATCGAGTCCCTATTCACGGCATCAAGAATCTCATTGCAGCAGTTCAAGATGCATACGACGGTATGGATGCTGATACCCTAGACAATATTTTTCTGACTCTGCAGAGCTGCATGATATGTATTCTTCGGGGGAACGGTGGGAACAGCTACAAGCTTCCGCACCTTGGTAAGGAAAAGCTACGGCACAGAGGCGCCCTTCCGCGTGTGCTGGCGTGCGATCCGGACTTGTACGACAGTGCTACAGCAGTCCTCGCCACTGCTGGCCGAGCCAGTCTCATGTTTTTTAAGACTTCACATAAATAATAAATACCTGTTGAAGTCGATAATATCTTTTTTGCCATTTAAGCCCTTGGGTGACCAGCCCCTAAGTTTAGGGAGCTGTAGCGTATATCCGACACACAGCCGCAACAAATACCATGTGTACCACCGCGTAGAACCGCTGAGGGCAAAGCCCAACTTGTGATCACTGTGTACAGAATGCTACGAACTTGAAATGACTCGCTCGCACGTGGGTGATGAGTGAACTCACTTCGGAATTTGCGCTTCGGAACTCAAGTCTCGCGCCCTCGCACCTGCTGTTTGCCCCACGATGCGCGTAGGCCACGTCTTGTTGGTGGCAATCGCCACCGTCTTCGCACTGACCTGCGACGTCACCTCGGCGTCGACCAACTCCCTGCGATCTGTGAACGACGCCCCCAGCCCCGACCTGCTGGAAACCGAGACCCACGAGCAGCGACGACTGGTGAAGAAGCTTCCCCCGAGCGTCATCAACGACCTGCTGAAGAACGATGACCAGCTCATTTCGGCCCTGACGACCTGGCAGCAAGGCAAAGCCACCGAGAAAGGACTGGCCAAGTCGCTGGGCCTCAGCAGAAGCCAATTCAAGTGGCTCCGGAACTTCCTCAACCGCCACAAGATCGACGAGAGCGCCATTCTCACCATGTACCGCGCTCGATTGACCGAGTAGAGCTGGTAGAACTTCCCTACACACTTGCCAGTCGAGTACCTACGCCACTATTAGAGACATTAACCTGAATTCTACTCTGCATGTTGCTGTCCACCGCAAAGCCTCCGTTCATGCCAACCGTCACATGACTCCACCACCAAGCGTCGGGCGTCCGAAAGCAGATCGAGCCATGGCGAGGCATGCAGCACGCTCGGTGTTGTCGCTGTTGAGGGCTATCGCCTGGGTAGTTTTGGCATCGTTGAGCCTCGACTGGCAATGGATCAGTGCGGCGTCGCCCGCGGACGACTGGTACTCACCCACCCGCTGCAACGAAATGTCCTCGACCAGTGTGTGCCGCAGCTACGAGCGCTGCAAGGCCACCCACCGCTGCGCGCGAGGGGACGAGGACTACGAGATCAAAGCGGCCGACTTGAGGAGCTTCACGAGGCAGTTCGCCGGTGGCGAGCGGCAGCAAATTGCACTCATGAACGACTTCGAGGACTGGAAGTCGGGCACCCACCGCTGGCGATTCCAGAGTCGGAACCTCTCCAACAGCAGCAGCAGCTACGACGACAGTATGCTGGAACCCGCGGCCTGGATCGGCTGGGACACCTTCAGCTTCCCCGTGATCGGGTCGCTGGAGCTTGCGGCGGGTTATTTGGTGTTCGACACGGACCGCGCGAAGCTTTGGGGCGACGTTCAACTCGACGGGGTCGTGGCGACCACGAGGCTCGGACGAACGTCCGTCGCGGTGTTCAACTTCATGACGGTGTACCTTGGAGCGGGTGTGCGCGTGCGATTCCAGGGCAGTCGAGCTGTGGCGATTCTGAGTCGCAGCAGCTTCATCGTGGACACGGAGCTGAAGGTTCGACCGGGGACGCTCGGCGGGTTCCCAGGAGGCGGATTCATCGGCTCCGGTGCGAGTTTTCCTGGAGTGAACAACAACCAGAACGGACCGGGGAGCACTAGCGTCCGGGTGTACGTGAAAACGCTATCGACGTGGGGCAAACACGTGCCGGAAGTCCAGGAGATCGAGACGTCGGCGGCTGCGGGGCAAAAGCTGCAAGGTCACTTCATACTGCGATACCCGAGTGCTGGAAGTGCGGGGCTGAGCACCGAGACGATCGCGTACGACGCTAGCGCGCTGGATGTGCGTCGCCGACTGGAAACAGCGTTCCCGGATATCGGAGACTTGAATGTCGAGCGAGATGACGCGCTCGAGCAGGTGCCGGAGATCGGGCGACTGTGGCGCGTGACGTTCCTGTCAGCTGTGGGGAATGTGCCGCAGCTTCAGGCGCAAAGCTTCCTCACTGGATTGGAGTCGAAGGTCGTCTCGCGCACGATAGTGAACGGCAACGAGCTGTCGGGCTCGTTTCAATTGGCCTTTCTCGGTAGTGTCTCGCGGTGGCTGGATCACGATGTTGAGGCGGATGATCTTCGAGCAGCTTTGCTCGAGGACTTCCCAGCTCTGATTGATGCTCGCGTGACACGTACAGACGCCAAGGATTTATGCTTCCAGGGGTCGACACTAGCGGACCAAACAGCGAGTTCGTCCATTGTTGCGTCGGACCCGAACGTCGACCAAGGACTCTATCGGTCCTCCGAGTGGCAGGTGCCTGAAAACGAACTTGTCGAAGTTCTGGATAGCACGAAAAGTTACCCTGCTAAGCGCTGTCGAGCAGGGCGTGGGGCTGCTGGAGGTTTCGTGTGGAAGCTGCAGTTCTGGACGCGAGAGGGGAATGTGGTCCCCATGACACCGACATCAAGTAGCATCACGGACGTCACGCCCCCTGCAGCTCTGACCGTGGATTTCTCAAAACTCCAAGGCCTCCAAGCTGTTGCTCAGATTGTTGATTCGCAGTGCTTCTCATTAGCTTTTGGCGGTGCGGGGGCTTCGTTTGCGAGCCCCGGAGGTGTTGGCTACACCGATTCTTCATTGTGGGTAGCTCCAGCATATGTAGACGAACAAGTGACCGATTTGTTGGGAGGTAGTGGCGGAGCCGGGGGTGGACAGGAACCGTTTGACGTTTTCCCGGTAGTGCAGCCCACCCAAGGTGGGGCTGGTGCTGGCGCCATTCTCCTATCAGCGATCAACGATATTCTCATCGGTCCCAATGCTACCATTTCTGCTAATGGTGGAAACGGGAGCTCAGCGTATACACCTGGAGGTGGTGGCTCGGGTGGAACGGTGTTGATTGTAAGCGGGGCTACTGTCTCCCATCATGGAGCTCTGGAAGCGGTGGGTGGTCATGGAGGCCACGAACTCATCGCTGGAGGTATTGGGGGAGGAGGTGGTGGCAGTGGCGGGCGAATCGCCATCTACGCACAGAGCTATTCATCGTGGGGAGAGGGAAGTTTACAGGTTAGCGGTGGGGCCTCACCCGACAATACAAGAAGCGGGGGTCGTGGTTCTGTCTACGTAAAAGTTCGCACCGAGCTGTCGATGCGTGTAGACACCTCGATGGGAGCTGCGGGTACGACCAAGTCGCTTCTTGTGCATGGAAGCGAGCGATACGCGAGTGGGTCGTCGCATTTGTCGCCAGAAGCTCGTCAAGTGTCCCGCAATGGCCCTCGATTCAAACTGGCAGAACCTAGTCAGCCCACACGCATCTCTTACTTCGTTCGAGTGGGCAACCTTGATCGTGGCACACTAGCTACTAACCGTGGTGCCATCTTCGGGATACTCAGAAATGATGCTGTCCAAATGAACGACGAAATCATGATCGCAATTGCTCTGGTGGACGGCAGCTTCGCGCACGAGGCCAACACGTATCAATGGCCGCGACATACTTTCCAGGACAAAGTTCAAACGGATCGTTGGTACAAATTGGATATGACGCTTGACTGGCAGGCTCACACGTACTCCATCCGTCTGAACGACGTGTTGAAAGTGAATGCAGCTGGGTTTCAGGGAGAAGGCGTAGCTGCGCTAAGTCTCAGTAATTTCCATGCCATGTCGACGTGGTGGGACGAGATTTACGTGGGGAACGACTATCTGTTAGGCTTCTCCTGTCCGTGGATCAGAGAAGTCCCCGATACAGCAGCTGCAGACGCTGCTGGAGAGAATGACGGCGCAGTTCTCACGACTAAACGTGCATGGCGCAAGTTATGGGCGTCAACGTACCAAGCGCCAACGACGACGACCTACCACCCCATGGTTCACCACGAAAGCCACTTATCAAGACAGGAAGTGTACACACACGATAACGGAGGCATCATTCCATTTGACGGCGCTCCGCATCGAGCTTTTTTCAATGACGTACGCGAGCTAGAGAGTGAGGGCCCGGACCAAAGCAGCTACGAGGAGCAGCAAGCCGAAATACTAGCGGGGGACGAAGACGAAGAAGTCATCTCGTATGCTGAGCTGTTGACGATTGAGGGCCTTCCACTCGATAGTACTATTGTGCAGCCTCTGGAGACTGGTATTGACTGGGAGGCGAGTGTTGGCGCCATCAGTGCCGATTCCGCGATCCCAGAGCCTGACGCTCCTCCTCACCCAAGTGTATACTGGTACTCAGAAGTTTTCAATGCAAGTACGGGGCTTGGGGGTATCGGTGCATGCTCGAGCGTTGACTACAACGAATGGCGCAACGAAGGTTTGATGTTGCATTTCACGAATCTAACCGACCCGTTTGGAGATCATCAAGAAGATAGCGGTGGTCTGCAGGCAGATCGCCCTAAAGTGATCTTCAACCGATCTACCCAGCGCTTCATCATGTGGATGCACGTCGATAGTGCTGCAACATTCACAGCGAACACTATGGGGCTTACAGGCGTGGCAAGCAGCGAATATCCGAATGGGCCTTTCGAGTTCGTTCACAGCTTATACCCAGACGCAGCCCCGTTGGAAGCTCCAGGAGGACAGACTGTAAATGAGACGCATGACCAGACTGTAGCTATCATCCCGTCATCTACAGAGGAAGACACGGCGTACATTGTGCGGACGTACTACAAAACTGTAGAGTACTGGCTGCCTCGCCCTGTCATGGATCCGCTCTGGCAGAGCGTGCAAAAGCCAAGTGATACTGGCAATGGTGAAACAGTCACAGACTTTGGCTTGAGCTATCATCGAGCTTTCCATCACATGGGCTACGACGACCCGACGGACATTTATCTGCAGCGATGGCGCATGGAAGACACCCCATGGGAAGTTATATGCTGTTCCATTGTCAATGCAAGCGACTGTGTATCGGTGACGGAAGTGCCGCAGCAGCCAGAGGATGTTTGCCCGGATGGGATGAAGAAGAAGGCGATCTTGGGCCAGGCGCAAACCCAAACGAGTAACTCCTCAGCGCCTGCTGTCGTGGAGACTCGCTATAAAGACCCGAACGACGACGCCAACAGCGCCTTCGTGCCCACCTCGTCCGTGCGGGCGTACACATCGTGGGGATTTCAAGTTCTGAACACCAAAACGTGGCGTGGCAACTATTTCGACGCGCTGAGCACCAACATCACGCTGTTCATTTTCAAGCGCTACGCTGGAGAGCGCCGCCGCAACGAGATTGACCAGGACCCGGCCGTCCAGTACATTTACCCGAACGAAGAGGAGTTAACGCAGAACGTGATTCCGGCCAACGACACGGAAATTCTCGACGAACTGCTGGGCACGTTAGGTGTCCCGGTCAGTCTCGCGTTCAAGACCAAGTATTCGTCCTTTGACCTCGCCGAGATCGATCGCGACGGCGATGGGAAAATTACGTCCCACGAGATAGCAGAGCTGGAAGAGCAGAAAGCCCTCAAGAAGCTCACGGATGAATTGGTGGACGCGCTGATCGCAGATTTTAACGTCATGAAATGGGGCCAAATCGACATGTTGGACGCGAATGGGGACGGGTTCATCACGTACAACGAGTTCGAGAATTGGCTGGGCCTCGACCCGAATCTGCTTTTCGACCGCTTTGATCTGGACAAGAATGGGTACTTGGACGAGAACGAACTAGCTCGCTCGTTGTGGTACCGTCAGATGCCGCGGCTGGACGCCGCCATCTTCGTGTTGGATCCGTCGTTCGATGGCCGTGTGTACTACGAGCGATTCCGTTCGTTGCTGCTGCAGGCTCCTGACTACATTTTCAAGATGTACGACTTTGACAGTTCCGACACGCTTTCGCAGTTTGAGATTGGGCTGATGGTGAAAGACCTGGGCTCCGCTCTCGCACGGCCTGAGGTGTTCGCAGCGCTGACCAATACGACTTCTAACTCTATCACGAAGGCGGACTACGCAGCGTGGTTCAGCGCCACGACGAGTCTTGTTGACGACGCCCGCAACAAGCTCAAGGTGGACAATGCAGTCCACGCCACCGGTCCAGACCGTCTAACAGGGCCGTTGCACGTGGTGGAGCGACGTCGAGCCAAGTACGTCGCCATCAGCGCTCTCACTGACGACTACCTCAACACCCGAGGCCTGCTTCGTGAGGTTGAGGGCGACTTTGAAGGTCGAGAGGCGTTGCTCAACTACTTCGCCTTCAGTGAAGACCTGTTCGGTCTTGCAGACTCGGCAGATGGAGCTGTATTAGGCGACGACATCAAACCATTCCGCGAGTTCCTATCGTCCGTCATGCTGGGAGATCGTGCCTCGTACTGGAATGGCCGTCACTGGGAGGGTCGACCGTCAGCTCCAGCACTGTTCACGTATGGTTCACAGTGCTTCCAGGTTGCAGGCTTGGATGGATCTACAGTGGACGAGCAGACGAGTGGCTGTTTGCCGTGCCGAACGACTTCGCCGTACGCTTCGAACGTTGTCGACCAGTATCAAACGTTCGCGCGGGGCACGGAGCAGTGCCAGCCGCAGAAGGAGCTGGACGCGTATATCAAAGAGTTCGACCAGCAAGTGTCGATCCAACTGCAGTACCAACAGCAGGCTCAATTCGGTCCGCAGGGACTGCAACAGCACATGTCGCCGTGCTACAACCAGTCGCAGTTCTTCCCGTGCGACGTACACAAAGTATTGGACGGGAACGTGGCCGACACACTACGCAACTGGACAGCCCGCGAGACCCCGCAGAACCTGGCGTGGGAGAAGCACCCGAACAACGTTGGGTCATCCGTCAAAATCCGCGCCGACGACTTTCAGCCCGAGTCCACGGGGCCGTCATACATTGAGAGGTTTCCACTGCGCGAGCGCGAGCCGCTGAATGCCGATGATCCTTTGAACAGCCTCACGGTGTACGAGCCAGACGAGCTCGCAGACGTTCTGGGCGGAGGGCGATGATCGGAGTACAGTTCTCGTCCGCGCAGTGAGCTCAAGTATTGGACCGACGCATACTGAGGTAGTAGGAAGGAAGAAGGTTGCGCGAGATGGAGCGACGGATAGGAAGCAGCAAGAGCAAAATGAAAACCGGACTTCGGTATTTGACTTCACGATTCGTTTTAACATAATCAAAAGAGAAGGGGGACACGAGATGACAGGCAGAGACACAAGAACTCGTTGAAATTTGAAAACTTAGTGCCTGCAATCGCGAACTTGAGGCCAAAATGAGTGATTGTTAACTTAGGAGCTGGGTCCACGCATTCCTGTCCGAGGGACCAAGTCGAAAGTACTTCGAGAGAGTCCACTCGCAACAAGCATAAGCAAAAGCTACTACTGTAGCGTCTGCTCGTAGCCGAAACGAAGCTCGCTACCGTTCTCATCGTGGTCAATAGAGCGAACACCGCGCAAGATCTGCAGGTTCTTCTAATCGAGTTGCTCTATGCTGATAACGATGATATCCGACTGAGTATGTTGACTATCCACCTTGCCCTCGATGACACCAGGCGCCAGCAGCTCGGTTCTGCACGAGGCATCTCTTGGTTTCGGAAAGGGATCAAGGCGCCTATGACCAGGTGGCTAAGGAACAAAATGGACCCCAAGAGTACATTTGGAAGCGCCATTCCCCGCGTGGCTTTGCCGTATCAAATTCATGCGGTAGTTGAGCCGCCCGAATGCTTTTATGTTGTACACAATGACGCCAACGAACGATCCGCAATGTCGGTTCAGGAGATGGCAGCGTTGTTGAGGGACTCGAAGGCAGTGAAGTAGCTCGTGAAGTTGGTGAAGACTGTTAGCCAGAAGAAATTCAATAATTCGCCGACTGCAGCACCGTTCATCGTGTTCGCGAGCTACGTCAGGGTGGGGAAAACGCAGATGACGTTCCAATTACAAGAGACCAAAGGGGTTTGCACGGGTCGTTTTTGGGACGGTCAGACGCATTTGTGGAATGTCCGGGTGAGGATCTGCCGGAAGTGGGCAACGCTGAAGTTTCAGGTATCTCAGTGCAACCGCAGTTGTACATGACGGTCTCCTATGGGCAATATTGACCGGATCTAATGCGTTTTCTGGGCCACGAACACATCAGGACGTTCTGGAAGCGCTGGCGACTCAGGAAAACACTGGGAGAAGCTGCGGTGTTTTCTTGGACAATTTTTGTGCCTTGACCCATCGAATCTATCCTGTAAACTGCGCTTCATGTTGAACGTATTTTGATTGTTCGGGTTGGTGGTTATTGTGACTGGTGCGTTTGACCGCAGTTCCAGACCGGAATTCCTCACTAGACCACAGTCAACGGTTGTCACGCCACGATGCAGTAGTGAGCTGCAGCAAGTTATTATACCTGTGTTGGTGTCCTTTCTTCGGTGGTTGGGTCACGCCATCGAGTCCGATGAACTTTGAATAATTAAGCGTATCTTCGCTCGACGATTTTCCCGATCACAACAGCGAGTTCGTCGAATAGTGTGGTGCTAGACCCAACGCACCAAAAGTGTCGTCCAGCCCAGCACACAAACGCGTATGCAGCTTGCAACGAGCTGGAGGTAGCGCCATGAATTATGCTGGTCGGCATTGGGCGAATTTGTTAGCGGGAGCCCTATCTCCCGCTATATGGTTGTTGCGAACGTCGTGCAACATCTCGTAACTAGCAGTGCTAGTGGATTGATTGGTCTCGCCAGCTATAAGCCCATAGACACCCATGTGAAGCGGCTCTGCTTTGCGCTGCAGGCCAAGGACAAAGGCCAAAACCCACACGCCAGTCAGTCATGCCGCTTGGGTGCGCGTGTAGACGAAAATTGAAGCCATACCGCGGTAAGATACCTTCTTGATCTAATATATCAAGTTCTCAAGTTACCAGAAGTTGACACTAATCAGCGGTCTTCCACCTAAGACGGAACCATCTCTGCTTCTCTGTACTCAAATCCAGGTACTGCAGCTAGGGAGAGCACTTGGTTTTGTTATGGAGATCCATCCCCCTTTACCGCCTGCGTCGCCAGATGTACCAACATTTGTCATCCAATCGGTTTGAAAATACGCTTTCCCGCCGCCGACGTCACTCCGCATTCCGCACTCCGAGCGGCAAGTCGACGCGGCCCCCGTGCTTCCCGGCAGCCCCCGCAGCTCTCCGCGCAGCCATGAGCGACTCCGAAGACGACGTACGTGGC
>JAHWLF010000925.1:0-10359 GCA_024679295.1 Phytophthora parvispora
CACGGCGACGGCCGGGCTGCAGATGAGCGCGAGCGACGTCAGGGCCGACAGCACGTCGACCACGCGCATGGCGGCGCTGCTCGCCATTTTTTTCCAGGTGGGGTGTGCACGGAGGAGACGGGGGTGGAGTGTGCGGGTGGTGGCGGATTGAGTTGTGTCTGTCGCCAAGGGCAGCGCACAACGCACTCGGCATTGATGACATTGGTGTTGTCGTTGATGTCTTCAACTGACACAGCAGTGTAACTGAGAGGGATGACAGCGTAGAGGTACGGTGAACCAATAAGTGGGTACGGGAAAGCTACCGAATGATTATACGCATAGTAAAGGAAGGTTAAAACATTTTTGGTAAGAATATTGGTAAATAAAGGTATTGCGTAGTGCACATCGGATACGGTGACGTTAGCAAAACCCTGTGCAACTTGATCGAAGTAGCTGTATCAGCTTGTCGTGACAACATGGCTTCACCGTGCCATAGTGTCTGGTGAAGATGAAGCCTCTACCCTCTGCTGGCTAGAGACAGCTCTGCTCGCAATACAAGCTATCGGGTCTTGTTGTACTGCTTCGTCGTCGTCGCCGCAAGGCTTCCTCCATCCAGGAGCCAGCTCTTGAATGCGATGCATGTACCGCTGCCCATCCTCCTCGCGAGGCATGCCCGCCAACGATGGTGGTGCCCAGGCGCAGCATGGGCTGGATGGCAGCTCCCTGCTCTTCACACGTCGCCGTTCGAGACCACCAAGCGCTTGCCGCAGACCAAGTCCGGCGCTTCCACCTCTGTCACCATTTTGTACTTCGTGCTCAGCCCCAAGCGGCAGCACCAGTCGTTCTCCGAAGTGTTAGAGCCGCTTTGCCGACGTTCAAACAACCCCGTCGCCTTCTTGAGAGCGCAGCCTCGAGAATTGGTGGCGTTCGCCATCGTCACGCCGAAAGAGCACGTCGATTCTACAGGATTACAGTCGTCGTCCTGCAACTCTTGTCTAAGAAAACTTACTTGGACACCCGAATGCCCTCGAGAGGCGAGTGCATGGCTGCAAATGCTGGACTCGGAAGCGCGTTGTCCGCCTTGCAGCTCGGGCTCTTGGGGGTACGCTCGACCACCGCAGACGCAGCTTCGCTCTCGTTGTCGTCGCGGACGTGAAAGTCGTCTGGGAGCGGATGCGTCTTGGGGTCAAACACCAGACACAGCACCAGCGTGAAGGTGTTGAGCGAGATGAAGATGATGTTTGGCGAGATAATGAACCAGTTGCTCGTGAGAATGCCGTACGTGAACCAGAAACAATTGTTGGTGAGCCCCGCGATGACCATGTGCGGGTTGATGAAAGCTGCCGACTTGTACTTGAGCACCTGGAGCAATTTCTCCATGGGAGCGGCATACATGCAAATGGCCGACACGTCCGCGAAGAAGCCCATGACCGAGCCCATGTTGTCTCTCGACTGGCTCGTGTAGCCGAAGCCGCCCACGACCGCGTAGATGGTGATGACTGCCAGGATGGCCACCATGGCCAGCAGCACGCGGTTCACGTAGCGTCGCTGCTTGGTGTACTTCCAGTAGACGGAGAGGAAGACCAGCGCCACGAAGTCGCCGAAGAAGTAGATCCAGAAAATGGGGAACCAATTCTCGATCATGTAGCCGTAGACCGCCCAGACATGGCAATTAGAGAATAGCGTGACGAGTGGCACCACAGACGCCACACCGACGTCCTTGTTCTTGAAGGCGCGGTAGATGAGGATAGAGGGGCTGAAGATCATGATGGTGCCCGTGCACGCGGCTATCGTCTTGATCACGAGCACCGCGGTGCCAGTCATTTTCGCTGGTCGAGGCCGACACACGAGTCCTGCGTAGCACCTGGCAGATTGAAGAATGAAGGGGCACGAGTGCAACCGACATAAAGTTTATGGGATGGCCGTCGTAATCGGTTGGATAGGAAGAACGTTGACTTGCACAACCCCGCCACAGCAACGCGATGAAGAGCTCTAGCCAGACAAGAGGATGTGTACACATGCATGTATGATTTTTGTTTTCGGCAGTCGTAAGATTCCTACTAGGAATACCAGCATTTTCACGTCATGGTTGTTGGCATGGGCCGTTTTCAGGCCGCGATGGGGGTCATGACCAACGGCTGCGCCTCGAGATCACTGAGCTCGTCGGCTGCGGCGATGGACGAGTAGCGCAGCGAGCCCGGCGTCGGAAACGGGCTCATACTCCCCATGGCGAGCGGCGTTCCTTCCGCGCGCTGGTACGTGTAGCTTGCCAGGCGCGCCACGCGAGACGGGCGCACGATGCGGTACGTGGCAGGCAGCACGCTGTCCGTGTCGACGGCAGTCTTGGTGGCCGTGGAGCCGTAGCCTTCTTCCAGCTGGGCGTCCAGGTCCATGTAGGGGCTCGTGGGGCGGTAGATGAAGTACAACGGGAGCTGCACGCCGCTGAACACGAGGCCGATGACGCTCGGGATCAACACGAACATGTCGTTGTCGACGGCGGATGTAGCTGTCCACATGACGCAGTTGAGGCAGATCATGCAGCACAGGTTGATCGGCAGCGACGCCGACGACTTCGTCTCCAGCACCACCTTGATGGTGGCCAACGGCGACGCGTACATGCAGATGTTGATGGCCGCGCCGACGTAGCCCAGCGTCTGCACGACTTGGTCGAACGCTTGGCCCGTTCTGCCGGTAACACCGAGCAGCACGTACAGCGTGACCAGCGCCATGCCGAGGAAGGCAGAGCCACAGGTCCGACGAGCCTCCAGCGTGTTCCGAGCCCATTGGTAGTAGACGGCGGTGAAGATCAGCCCCGTGATCTCGCCTGCCAGCGCCGCCGCGCACAGCGGGAAGATACTCCCGGTGAGCAGTCCATACAGCAGCCAGAGGTGGTTGTTGAAGCACATGAGCACGAGCGGGAGCAATGCCATCTGCCCCGTCGTCTTGAGCTGGTGCACGCGCAGCATGTCCGGCGCCGGGCTCAAGTTCATGCCGATCTGGATGGCGGCCGTCGTCATGTGCAGCAGCGTCACGAGTGCGGAGGAACCCATGGCTGTCCGAGCTTTCAGCCGGGGAGGCGAGACGGTCGACCGGATCGACGAAGGAGAAGCGGAATCGTGGTTAGCGTTCAAATTTGAAACTGAGGTCGGGACGCTCGAGCCAACTCGGCTCGCAATCCACCGCCGCCGATCTACGCCGCGTCAAATATTCACGCACGCCTTGCTCGGATGGAAAGTCTCAGCTTGGCATCAAGCCTCATTCGGTCAGGACGTCTGATTCGGTTCCGACGCGATTGGGCTGTAAACTTTACTCGGAATTTTGCTGGCGATGGTGAAGGCTGGCGCGCCTGAGCGTCGAAAGGAGAGGCGGGCCGCACCGCCGGACGCAGCTCGAGACTGACCGGCAGCCAAGAAGGCAAAAATGTGAACGTCGTAGGAACGAGTTTTGGTGGACGACCCCGTGGGTACAAGCGAATTTTCGGTGTTCAAGCGCTTGCATGGACCTTCGTCCACTCGTGAGCTCTGTACGGGGTGGACCTGAACAAGTCCGGCGTCGCAAGCCTGGGAAATCGTTTAGCTTCGCGGAAAGGGTGGAGCATTCAAGAAGTTGTCTGAAGTCTTGCTGTATTGTAAGCTTTATCTGTTTGGTGAGTACTGATAATAGTTGACTACGCAATTGCAGCGTACCCCGCCCGCATCTGCGTTAACGGGATCCACGTCAAAGATCCATACACTGCGGCTCGTTCTTCAATCGATAGCTGTAAGAAGTCATCAGCACCAGTGGACTGCCCTCTTCTTCTGCACGGAGGTAGATACTTCGCGATCGAAATCGTTCCATGAACTACGAGAACCATATCTGGACCATTTCGTGAGAGCACAGTAGAGTTTGCCCTCTGCTCGAGCGAGAGCAATAGTCTAATCCGACGAACTCTTGTCAGCCCCCACTCTTCCCGCCCTCGCTCTTCATTTTTATTACTTTCGATCACGAACAGGTCGATGTCGAGCTCGCCGTCGCAAAATACAGCGCCATAATCGCCGACAGACCATCCTGTCAAACCGCTGGGGAGCTCTCGGTAAGCGCGCAGGCGTCCATCGAGCACCAGCTCCATCATTGATGTGTCGCTTAGCTTCGAGAGCGCGGATCCTACGGACAAGTAGGACATCGTACCTTGGACCTCGACGTCGACGCAGCCGAACTCGCGGATGAACTGTGCAATGCCGGTCATATGAAACCCAGTAGACATGGCTGGATTGCAGTGCACTGTCGAAAGGTCCAATAGCCAACGGTGGTTCCAAGCGTACTGAAGAGGGCTAACGCTTCTTGCCCAGCGTTTCTGGCTCAGGTGATGTTCACATCGAACGCGCGACTCGCGCACTTGAGTCCTATACAATCGATAGACATTGTTCAGAGTATCCGAAAGAGATCGCTGTCCCATCAATAAGGCCGACATCTCCCGTCGGAGCATAACGAAGTGTGCCTGTCCGTACACGAGCGATAACACATCATCCACGAGGCCGGGCAACGATCTGCGTGTATCGCTGTTTCCAGGCTGGACATCGGAAGCCTCGCGCAGCACATCATTAATGTAGTCGTAGATATGAGAAACAAGCAGCACGAAACGCTCTAGGATCTGCGGTTCACTTGCTGCGTCTTCTTCGATCTTGAAAAACGAACGGATGAGGCGTTGCACCGTACAAGACAACTGCGTTCGAACGAGTAGATAAGCGGCCATCGCAACGACTGCACTTTGAAGGTCTGAACATTGTGGCTGCGAGGAGATACCCGAGAGAATGAAGAGCTCCTTCAACAGGGCGTCCATAGTGTCTTCGACTTGAACACCACTACTTGGTTCTGAGTAGCGAAGTGCATCTACTACTAGCAGCCAAATTGAACGCAGCTGGCTAATGGACCCAGAGTCAACACCAGCATCGTCCAAAGACACACACTGCACGAATCGCCACAAGATCAGCAGGTGCTGACATCTCTCAAGAAAACCAGGGCATAATGCGTCGGCCTGCCGTTGCCACAAGCTTGAATTAACGTCAAGATCAACACCAATGGCGTTGCCGTTTGCTCCCGTAAGTCTGCTCTCTCTGTCATGACAGCCATTGTAGGCGGAAAGATCGCATCTCTCTGCTGGAAGATTACAGAAAGCATATTGCTGTTGTTGCTGCCACTGCTCATGTTGCGTCGGATGGACTGCCAGCAATGGGGGTTTTACACACTCCTCTGGTGCGACATCGTTCTCGTTATTGATTGGGGTTTCGGAGCTGTGGTGTCGTCGGTAAGATACTAGCAGGAAACTTGGTGACGCGTGACGCGCGATTACCAGCGCATGCCCAGAACTATTAGCTTGCGATGATGAGATATCTGTGCTGGCTGACTGCAGTTGGAAAGCGTACACCACGAGGTGGTGTGTCATTTCGCGTTGCGCTCGCGTGACACTGCTGTCATAGCTGTAGAACCATTTGGGGCACGTTCCATTATTCAGCACGTAGAGGATACTATTCTGTGTTTCATATCATCGCCAATGTGCATAGAGTCATGAGCATTTTGGTCTGATGGATTCACTCCATCGCCTTATCTCGCCTACCTTTGGAAGTCCCACCTGCCGTCCATTGCTCTCTCGCTCTGCTCGCATCCACACCTTACCGTTTCCTTCGCCTTGATCACCGACCATCTTCTCAGGTAGAGATACGGTCTCCCCAACGTCCAGCCTCTGGTTCTCCTGGTCGGCGTCTCCGTCTCCCATTGTCGGAGCGCCTAGATCACGAGCCAGCTCAGCCAAGCTCTCCGGCCACAGCGGAGCCACTCGAGACGGCTCGAAACGAGCGCACACCACGATGTTATCCAGCGGTAGAGTACTCACGTCTGTCGAGAAGGTCACCAGCACATGCACCGAACATCCGCAGTAACTCCGCTTAGCGTGCTCGGGGCAGCAGTGAGGAAAGCACCGGAGGAGCTACAACGTTAACGCGTCATTTTTCGGCTGACTTCTCAATGATACGAAGCAGACTAGGGCCTACCTTGACACCTCGCTCTCGATTGCTCCTAGAACGCGTAAGTATAATAAAAATACACAGCATGAGTCAACACGGCATTATTAACTCAAGGTTTGTGGCGCTCAGATAGCACGGCGGGCATGAAGACGCTGCCCTACCTTATGTATTCTCGACGGAAGAGCGGGTGGGCTTCGGCGCTGCAGCCAAGCCGCAGGAAGCTGCACGATTCGACACCAACCATGCCTGGGTGTCTCGAGGGAAGCGACGGGGGCCGGGGGGACATCGAGAGCTGGAGTTACGTTCACGAAGTGGTGCTTCGACCACAATAGACCATTTGAGATCTTGCTTGGGCTGCGAGCGCGTGGAAACCGTCAGGCGTGCCTTCAGTCGACGGTAGTATGAAATGAAAAGCGGCAGGTGTGTCGAATTCATATTCATCCGTACTTGATACTTTGTGGCTTGGATATTCCACAGGTAATCTGGTCGCCTCCGTATGCAGTAGCTCGAAGGGAGAATAGCTGACATCTCACTCCTGTGTCGTTCAATGGCGGCATCTCGCAGTTCCTCTCACCTTGGGGCCCAAGCTCTGGCTAAAATATTGGCTTCAATCTCTGTGTGGTGACGCTCCACGAACCCGCTCCCCCCAGCACTCAGTTCCGGTACAACCTGACTTACCAGCGTCTAGCGTGGGCTTGTATCGCCTCGTCACGAACGACTCTCTCCATCTTCGCTAGACGCCAGAAGATAACCACTGCTGTGTGCTCAAGCGGACTGTCATTTCACTCGGAGATTGCTTCCGTGGTGTTCTTCCACATCCCCCTTGATCCGCCGCAACGTTCTGTCGGGAAACTACATTTACAGGAGTCATATGCCTCTGGACAACGATAGCTTGCTCCAAGACTTCTCGCTTGGGCTGCAGACCTTGCACCAGCAGAAAGGCTGGGCGTTACATCGGGCGGAAAATTGTCCACATAGTTTTACATGCTGAAGTCCATACTCGACCGCCCGGTATTATCTCGCACATTAACGCATGAAGCTCCGGTTGAAGGGCCTACCTAGAATACAGACAGCAGATGCATTAATTAAGAAACCATAGCGCTTGTCAGATGAGTTGCCTGTTTTACCTTCGGAGCTACACGCCAATTTGTCAGGTCTTATGCTCGTTACGTAACCCGTTTGGCACTGCATCAAGGCATCCGCCTAAGACACTCGGTTGATCAGCCTGTCCCCCTTTTGGCGTCGAAGGCCTCGGCCAATGTGCGTCCTTGCGCCTCCCGGAAAAGCACTGCTATAGCAGTAAGCGACAGGATACGGAGCGGAGCGAGGCGCTTGTCACCACGGTTTTTCTGCCGCTCTAGCTCGATGGCGACCCGCGCCCTTGGCTTCTTCGTCTCAAAGTGGTCTCTGCTTCATCCGCACGGTATGGGGTCTGACTCAAATGCGTCGCGGTGCCTCGTGAGTCTCTGGAGCATTGGTGGACATCATTCGATTGCGTCAATTTCGAATGTACCGTATATGAGATCTCCTACTTCAGAGAGACCTCCTAATTCATACCGTAGAAAACGTGCAAATCGAGCAGAATATGACCATATTTTGCACGAAAGGGGCTAAAAATGAACAAAAACAATGTACGACGCTACAACTTCAATAATCAGGGGTCTGAAGTAGGAGATCTCATATACGGTACCTCCTCAGCAAATCGGATCGGACCTCAGACCCTCCATTTTGCCACAACAGACGAAAGGCTCAATACGGTACTGTACATCAACGCAGACCTAGTGCTGGGCTCCGTCTGGATGGTTTGGAGGACGGCGAACTCGCTCGGTGAGGACGCAGAAGTTGCTACAGCAATGCGTACTGCATACAAGTAATATCTAGTACGGCGCAATAATCCTCTACACGAAGATATCCGCGTTAAAGTTTCATCAGGATCATACTGTTTCAGCCATGTCACAATCGTAATGTAGTTACTAATTATGCAAGATTTGTAATATTTTATGAGCTTTCACTCTTTTTCGCGATCTTGGATAGACTGCACGCTACGATGGCCGGCTGCACGAGACTGCAATGTATCTTGCTTGCAGCTCCATCAGCTCCGTCCACTCAAGTGAGTCGTACAGCGCAGCTCGATCTGTACTCCACATATCGAATAAACAACCAGAACCTTGCCACTCTGCAGAAGGAGTTGAAACCTGGAATATCGCGGCAGACGTCACCGCATGCACTACCACGCAGAGTCCTCGGCAGTCCTTACAGCAGGATATCGTATCAGAGCGTGTATCACGCTCTACATGCAGTGACAGCGTTAGTGCGATTCGACGCACCGTTGTCTCCCTGTCGACGAATCCTTTGCTCTCCTGACTCAGGTTAGACATTACGTTGGACCCCGCACTTGTATGCATCACGCCACATCCGTCGGAGTTCTGCAGCCACCCGTCGTCTACGTAGAAGTAGTCCAAATGCAGCATACGTCCGCTGTCGGAGAATGAGGCTGCGTAATGACCGACCGGCCACCTTCCGGCGGTTGCGAGTAAGGAAAGTATAGCGTTAGCTGGACCGCGGTAGACATGCCAGTCCCCATCGACGAATATCTCGATGGGTATCGCTGATGTGTTGCCTGAGGTCGGCGCCGCGGACGTCAGGGTCACGGAAGACATGCCCGCACCAGTAGCCAGATCTACACCGCCAAACTCGCAGACAAATTGCGCGACGTCGACTAGCCGCAGGCCACTATGGGCGTCTTGATTGCCCGTCTGGAAATCGACGGCTTGCACCGACCCTGGGTCTATGAGCCAGCGGCGACTCCATGCGTTGCCTGGGCTATTATGGCAAGTGGGAATGCTCCGAGGATGTATAGTTGTTGCCGTCTTGGATCTTTGGACATGAGCCGTAAAATCGTGAAACACACGATTCAGAGTACTTGTCAGCGATGCAGGCGTTCCCACGCCCATGAGCAGGCCTGACATCCTCTGTCGAAGCGCGCCGAAACGTTTGTGACCATACACGAGAGACAATATGTCGTCTAGCAGTCCCAACAAGGCTTCATCACTCGGTCCACCAGTGTCTGCTGATCTATCTTGAAGTACACTGCACGCGTAGTTGTACAGCTCCACCACAAGCGATGTGAAACAGCCGTGCAGTTGTCCACTGCTCGCCATACTGACTTGACATGCCGACCGAAAGAGTTGCGCGAGATGATCAGACGACACTGCTCGGAGGAGCAGACAAGCAGCCGCTTGTAGAGCTTCTCTTTCATGGTGCAATGCATCACCACTCGTTCCCTCGACCCGCGTGCAACTGGGCGAGGTTTCGAAGCTATTCCTCAGAAAAGAGTCCATGATCTCTTCCAGCTGTAGCCCGTAGCCCGACGACGAGGCCCCAAGGGCAGCAGCTACCTCGAGCCAATGCGAACGCACACAACGCTCGGGAATATCCGCTCTGAACCCGGCATCATCGAGAGTCATGCACTGCAGAAATTGCCACAAGATAAGCAGATGCCGGGCTTTATCGAGAAACCCAGGATCATGTAGGTCAGCCTCCACCTGCCACATACTGGAATCCTCATAAGCTTCGAGGTCACCACCGCGCGCTTCCACACCAGTGTCTTCGTCATCATGAGCGCTTGCGTCTCCTGCAGTAAACTTCGTCTCGCACGGCCCGGGATGCCTCAACTGTCGGGATGGCTCTTGCTGCAGTATTAACTGCTGCTGCACACCACTCACACTAGATAACGCAATGCCAGCACTCTCACCTGCGGGGAAATCTATTGCTCCAGGATGCCCACGAGACCGCCGATACGACACGAGCAGAAAGGCAGGCGAAGCGAGCCGCGCGACGACAAGTGAAGCGCAGCAATCCGAGCTACTGTCTGTCTGCCGCTTCAGCGCCTGTTGTTCTCCACCCTCCACGAGGAAAACGTAGGCGACAAGGTGGTGTGTCATCTCGCGCTGCGTACGCGTCACACTGCTGTCGTAGCTGTACATCCACTTGGGAGACCTGCCTTGGTTCAACACATACAAGGCGGTGTTCTTGAGACATCCCACGTCATACAGCACAGCACGAACACCGTTAGCTTCTCGGCTCGCTCACGCCGGATTGGCACAGTGCGCACCTTGGGGAAGGCGCGATGCCTCTCGCTGCCCTCTCTCCTCGCGCGTATCCACCCAGAGGTGCTAGTGTCGGTCGACTCGTCTGCATCAGTGGCAGCAAACAAGCTCGGTGGTAGCGCTATCGTCTCGCCGATGCTCAGTCCGCGCTCCTTCTCGCGCTTGCTCTCGTCGTCGTCATTCTCTGCGGCGCCAACGTGGCGAGCGAGCTCAGCCAGACCGGCAGGCCAGAGCGGCGCGACCCGTGACGGCTCGAAGCGCGCGCACACGAC
>JAHWLF010000926.1:0-10197 GCA_024679295.1 Phytophthora parvispora
CTCTTGGATAGTGATGGATGCAGGTCTCAGCAAACGACTGGTTACGGTCTCGTCGACGTACCCCCTAGTGTAACCGGGGTTACATCCGGCGGCGTGTTTTTATGTGTGGGAAACACAGTGTAGCCATTTTTGAAAGAGGTCACTATCTTTGGGCAGAAGGATGACGCTAAACCGAGGTGTTGTTTCTGATGTACTTAGTAGAACTTTGTCAGTTTTTCTTCTTCTTCTTCTCTTCCTCTTCTCAAGTAACAGTGTTCGATGGAGCGTAGTTGATGAGAACAACAGTGTGTACAAAAGGAAGCGAAGCAGTGGGGCTTCTATTATCGCTTCGAGGATATCTACTCGAGGCTCTAAATGAAGCGCGCAGCAAGGGAGGGGGGGGGCACTCTTTTTGCGCGTTAATTCGCCGCGCGTACAGCCCTCACCACTGCCAACATTTCTGCACGACCTGCAAGAAGTAGTTCCGCGTCGTCGTAGGAAACCTGCGCCAAAAGAACACTCGGATTGATGAGCTACGCCACGCATATATGCAACAATAACAAAAGCAAGAAGGGTTTCAGCACATACCCAGATTCGGTAGCGCATGCTCTCGGCCCACTGGTCATACACCACCGTTGCGTCCACCTTGAAAGGGTAATAGACGTAGCCCTTGTCACCCTTCCAAAATTGCATAGGATGCAAACTCGCCCCTATTTCTCCTCCAACCTAGAGAACCACGGGTTAATACTACGTCATAAATACATGTAATAACAGACCCGAACAGCGATATCTGCGTACCCCTCCCTCTTCCATGAGCTCGCGCAACGCAGCCTCCTCGACGGTCCCCCTTTGGCAATGACCACTCTTGCTTGTCCGGGTTTGAACTTGAAATCAGAAGAACATCGCCGCTACCTTCCTCGGCGGACCTCGAGACCACATGCACGACAACAAACGACTGCCGTCCTCAGCATAGATCTGTTTCTCGCGGCCCGTGTGGGATGTCAGCAGGGGAGCATATCTCAGATCATCGGTGTGTGCGATTTGCCTGCGCATTCCATCGGCAGTTTTCTTGGTCCCCCGGTTCAGGGCCTGAGCGGCATCAGTCTGCCGCATGTGCTCAACTATCGTCAGCTGCTGCAGTGTATCCTTGCTCAAGCCTCTCGGATACATACGGGAGACTTGTTCCGTTTGAGCTGCGAATGTGTGTGCGGTCCCTAGCATCGCGGTATCGAAACCCCTTACAGTAAAGCCCAGGTGATCGAATCTCGCTACCAAAAGACCGATACCATCTCTCTCCACACCATCGGACTCGGGAGAATCCAAGTCGATTTCCTGGTACTGACGCAGGGCTCGTTCGGCTCGTTCGGCAGCCAGGTCGCGAGGTAAGACCACGACGTTCGAAGCGGTGGTCTTCTCCACGCCGGTCTTGACCGAGGGAGCAGTTTCGCAGCTTGAGATGAGCGCGATCGCAGCCAGCAGTGACAAGACACGCATACCAGTCGGTCGGGGTTTGTGATGGTCGTTTGGAACGAAGTTGGCAAATTCCGAAGTGAGATCCGAGTCGGCTTCGTTGGAATTTTAACTGGTGGACGACCGATGGCTTTCATGCTTCCGAGCGAGCTTCGCTGTTTCGAGACTTAATGAAGATTACCACCACCAGCATCAACAGACAAGCTGGGCCCCACAGGCTCTAAAACACGCCACAATCCCGCACACGCCCATTTCATGGCCAACAGTGTTGACCCCCAACACATTACATCTTAGATTGAATAGAGAGGCGGTCTTACGGCATTTGCTGTCCGAACTGATGATGACACCGCCGTATCTTACCAAATCGCTCGAACCACGAGCTTTTACAGGAACTTATAGAGTAAACCACCAACCTGCCACCCACTGGGCGACGCCCCGTATCTTACCAAATCGCTCAAACCACGAGCTTTTCCAGGAACCTATAAAGTAAACCACCAACCTGCCGCCCACTGGGCGACGTCCAGTCAAGGATGCGGACCTATTATCTAAGGGTTTTAGGCTACTAGCATCTCAAGGACTGTCCGTAGCCTGAAGCCCTGAGTGGCCAACTCCGACCTTCATATCGTGTACACACGCTCTGCTTTTATTCAAACAGGGCAACAGGGTACGCCTGCCATCAATAACATTGTCAAGTTCGTCAAACTAACTTGAGTGCTCAGTGCTAGCGCATACCAGCTGGATGTGAGACGCATTTTGATCGCTACAACGTAACTCGCCAACATAGCACTACGTGTAGTATCGGAGCTTGAGACGAGGGTGATCGCTCATAAGACACGCATTTTAGTCGGTGATCGTTAGGAACATGATGCAAAGGTGAACTGCTACCTTGGAATTTTGATTTTTAATCCCCATCTGTCTAGAGTCTGTGAAGAAGCGTTAGGAAACCAGTTGCAGGACATGGTGGTCAACTTACCTCATACCTCAACGAGCTGCAGGTTGGGAATCCGATGGCCCCTGCGTGTACAGTCTACTTCGTAACATGGCGTATTTTTTCGCCGGCTCGGATGACAGTTTACTCTGCCAATAATAATCAAGAACCACGCAAGGCTCGCAAACATTGTATACATGTACGAAAAGGTTCACAAACAGCGCATGCATGTACATGTAGGCGGCTTGCCGAGCCAAGGACATCTAAGGATAATTTTGCGTTAATGAAGCACATGTCGATTCCTCCAAAGTTTGGTGTACCGTAGTCTCTCTTGCCACATAATGACATCACTACGGATGTAAGGAGCTGTTACTAACAACAAGTAATGCCGGCTTTCTAATGTACTGGTGAGCAGTGGGGGTAAACGATTCAAACGCCCTTCTTTTAAGAAGGGTCCCAGTACAGTTTTAAAAACTGTACCGGTACTGGGGACCTCGCATACAGAAAACTAACTCCAAGTTCCAACGGGCCCGTTCATTTGGATGCGCGTCGATGGACTCGCCTCCACACGCAAAAAGCTCGCTCATTACCGTCTACCGAAGATGGTAGTAAAAAAAGCAATCTTACCCCTTAGTTCAGAAGTAACGTACTTCTAAGAGTTTCTCACATTACTGTCAGACATTCGTGCGAATTGACAATACATGTACAGCGTGATACAAAAACTCCTCTCTGTAGTGATAAGCTATCACTGATATCGGAATGCAAGACGGCGCCCTTGTCAACCAGGAAAAGGCGCTTATTAGCAGTTCGACGCTAATGGCGATGACAATAATTCTTGGCCTTCGTACGGTTGGTCCAAGCTTTTACCAAAGTACTCCTGTTGACAAGTTTGTGCAAAACCTTGGTTCGCGTGAAAAAAAAAAGAAACACACACAAATTACGGCACCATGTTTAGATCTGTTATGTAAGTTTTCAAAAAACTACTGTGGCTGCTTGGGCACTGCAACGGTTAGGCTACCGGGGTAATCCAGTTCAGCGTGTGTTTTTCCGTGCTGGCGGTGTACCACGTGCACGACAGCGCGTGGGTGAGCGTCCCCTTCACCGGGTTCAAGTGCCAGCGCAGAATCAGCACGTTGAACGTGCGGAGCAGCTTTCGTGGTAGTAACCGAGCAGCAACAAGGAGTAGCACAGACGAAGCCTGGTAAATATGTTCGCCGTAGTAGAGGTACCCCGTTAGCAGCAGAGCCTCCACGGTGGAGCAGTGCTTTCCGTTGTAACTGACGTAAGCGATGTCGTCGCAATCGTAGAAAAGCTTCTTGAAGGGCATCCCCAGACAATTCTCCTCGAAGGACGTGAGTTTGTTGCGAGGGCTCACTGTAGTAGTGTCAAGCAAGTTGCGAGTGCTCCTGGACGAAATGAAAGCGATGATCGAAGTTCGCTTTGGTAATACTGCGACCTTCCGGATCGGGTTGGACATGATGAAGCTCCCTATGGAGTCGCGCGATGAGAGCACGACTCGCTTCAACTTGGGGCTCATTCTCTTTACTATCAGCGAGGTGGTGACTGCTATCAGGCCTAGAAGGGCAGACAATAGGGTGATGATGGTAGGCGTGTTCACGGTAAAAATGATACATGCATCGTTGAGGCCGCAGTATTCTTCCCCAAGTGTCGACGTCTTCCGCAAAATCTGTGCGTTCACCGAAATAATCGACTCCAGCGGATTCCGCTGGACCACACGCAGTGTAGTCACCACACAAGCGGTAATGACAACCTGGGTGGCCTCCCAGGTCAGTCGGAAGTGGCGATCCAGCTGCTGATCGCCTGAGCGAGCCTTAGCCAAGTTAATGAATGAGTACGAGAAAGCATAAAAGCAGCACGTGAGATTCGCGAGCGACTCTGTCGTCAGCGTTCCCGTGGAAAACCCGAGCATATACAAGTCCGAGTTGTAAATGAGGTGGTAGGAAATTTGCGCTAGGTAGATCACCTGAGTGGCGCCATTCTGGCAGCGGTATGCCCAGATTTGAGTGAGCAGCACCGATCGTTTGTGCGACATCACCTCGTAGAGACTGACAACCCCCATGACGAAAATCTGCATGACGACCAGGCCAGGAAGGACGCTAATACCAACGGTATCGGCATAGCGACTGCGAAATGTGTTCATGTACATGGCAACCCGGTTTGGCTCTGACTCGGTGATGTCGCTGATCCACTCCCATTGCGAATTGTAATAGTTGTGAACACACACGTCACTTGTGCTGCACAATGGCATATCGTCAGGAGATTGAACCATCAGTCCGTACGACGCCCAGTGCTCCGAGATTTCACACGTGTCTTCGATGTAAACACCTGTGGTATTCACCTCGTGTACTCTGCAGGCTCCGTAGTAGGCGTGTAGTAGAGGTTCAAGAACACTAGCAACTTGATATTTCGTTTCCTGAGCTTTAACCACGCGTGAAACAGGGGTCATGCTGCTATTAAAGCTGTATGGAAACAATGTGAGCGCCTCCGGGACATTAGCTAGCAAGTCTTTACCATTTGTAGAGAGAGCCAACTTCGAGCCAAGAAGACTTTCATCTGTAGGGACGTCTGGGCGACACTCGGTGACGTCGGGGGCGATATTGATGGCCACAGCGGGAATTTCGCCGAAGTCTGTGCTGTTCACGGAGATCGGGAATAAAAACAGTCGAGGCAGTGCCATAATGCTCCACGTTGTGACGCAGTCCTTAGCTCGTTCAATGCCCAGCTCAAGTTCTCGTCTTGTTTGTTGGGGGATGCTGAGGTTGAGAGTAGTGATGACGTCCATTACCTGCTGGGGCGTTCCGGTCAAGCCGTTCATTGCAGACCCCCACTCGTTCACGCTACTCAGGCACAGCGCGTCACTAGCGTCCAGAGATTCCCCTAGTGCAAGTGCCTCAGGTCCAAGCGAACTGAAATTGTATAGCGATGTCGTTGGGGGCATGCCAGTAAAAGCTGTAAACGGAGGTCCACTGGTAAGGGCTACCCTATTGTACAGCGCATACGTTAATAACACGATTTTGCATGAACCTAGACAATCTGTACAGCCACCAGCCATCGATAAATCTTTCTCGGTGAACGCAAAGAAGCTGTTGTCGGATGTGATGAGGAATGTAGCGTCCGGCGAGAGATAGTTTGTAGCGGTGAACAGCAGCAGCAGCACAATCGGTCCCACGATAGTTCGGCCAAATACGGCCAGACATGCACCCAGGACCGACGGATGCAGCAAACTCCTCCACCCGTGACTCTTGCGACGGAGTAGCTCCTGTTGATAGTAATTGGTCGTCCAATTCTCCCCTTGGCTCAGCTCTGTCGTCCAGACCTGGTTGCGTGGTTTACAAATTCTTGACCATATGAAGTCGACCGCTTTACGAAGGCATGAAGAGGAAGACAAAGAGCTCATCGTCGGCTCCATCACTGCCATGCGCAGTGAAAGCGAGCAACAACCGCCATCACGCTCTTTGAATAGTGTTCTATCATGAGAACTTACGAGCTAAAAGCGGACTGGAAACGCTGACGCCGATCGTCTGAAAATTGGCGCCCACGACATTAAAATTTTTACATGTATGTTGTTTCATCCCTACGGAAGTTTTTCGATACCTGTAGGTAATGTACGGTACATTATGGTCCGTCATTAGGGCACTGGCACTGCCTGGGCCAACTTGTGGCTCTCCTTGCTTGCGACGTACCAAGTGCACGATTGCACGTGTGTCAGCACGCCCGTTTTCGGATCCATGTGCCAGCGTAGGAGAAGAACGTTGAACGTCCGCAGTACCTTACGTGGTACGTAGTTGGCAATCAGGAGAAGCATCACGGACGATGCCTGGTATATGTGCTCGCCATAATACAGATAGCCCGTGAGGAGAACTGCATCAACAGTAATGCAGCGCTTATCATTGTATATGGCGTACGCGATGTCGTCACAGTCGTGGAATAGTTTACTGAAAGGCGCGCCGATGCAGTTGTGCTCGAAAGACGTGAGTTCTAGCCCCGCATATTCCTTGTCCGCAAGCATACTTTGGTTTAACTCCTTGTCAGCATGGCCATTTTGTGAGATCCTCAAAACTTGAGCCGAGCTGACTTTACTACTTGGCTGGTTTGAATACGCAGCACTTCTTGTTCTGCAGCTCATCAGTTTTGCAAGTTTTGAGGCGATCAGCGCGGCAACTCCCACACTCAATGATGCGATCACGGCGACGGCAACAATATTCACCGTGAACACAATGCATGAATCGTTGAGACCACAATATTTTGCGCCAAGCGTCGACGATTTTCGCAAGACTTGGGCGTTGTCGGATATAATAGCGACTACGGGTGTGTGCTGCACCGATTTCAATACCACTAGTACTGTTGCCGTGATCGCGAGCTGCATCGCCTCCCATGTAAGGCGAAATTCACGGTCGAGTTGCTGGTCACCGGAGCGAGCTTTTATCATGTTGGTCAACGAATAGGAGAACGCGAAGAAGCAACAGACCAGGTTCGCAATCGATTCCGTTGTCAGAGTCCCAGTAGCAAACCCCAACAGGTACAGATCCGAGTTGTAAACGAGGTGGTAGGAGATCTGCGCGAGATAAATTGGCTGCATACGACCATTTTGGCACCGGTAGGCCCAAATTTGAGTGAGCAACACGGAGCGCTTGTGTGACATAGTTTGGTAAAGGCTCACTACCCCCATGAGCAATATTTGCATGACGACGACGCCAGGTAGTACACTGATTCCTACAGTATCCGCGTACCGAGTTCGATACGAGTTGTGAGCGATGGCGGTCCGGTTCGGGTTTTCCGCGCTAATGGTGCTGATCACTTCCCATTGCGTGTTGAAGAAGTTGCGAATACAGACGCCGCCCGTGCTGCAAAGAGGCAGATCCTCCGGGGTCTGCACCATCAGACCGTAACTCTCCCAGTGCTTGGAGATTTCGCAGGAGTCTTCGATGTAGACGCCTGTTGTGTTGACTTCGCGCACTCGACAACCGCCGTAATAGGCGTTCATCTCGGGTTCCAAAATGGAGGCGGCTCCGTATTTTGTATTCGAGGCTGGCACCACGCGAGACCGCGCAGGCATGCTGCTCGTGAAACTATAGGGATAGAGTTTCAGCACATCAGGCACATCAGAGAGAAAGTCCTTGCCGTCGGTTGCGTACGCCAGCTTTGACCCGACAAGGCTGTCGTCAATGGCCACATCTGGGCGACACTCCGTGTACTCCGGGAAGACTGTGATAGCCCCAGCAGAAATCTTGCCGAATTGCGCTCTACCCACCGCCGTCGTAAAGTAGAACAGCCGCACAATGGCCAGAATGCACCACTTAGTTACACATTCATCAGCGTGCTCAACGCCCATCTCGAGCTCTCGCATCGTTTGCGGAGGAATGTTCAGGTCGAGTACCTTGACGACGTCCAAAATTTCCTCAGGTGTTGCTGTCAAGATGCTGGTGATGGCTCCCCAATCATTGATCCCGCTCTGGCAAATGGCGTCGCTCTTGTCGAGGGTCTCTCCGAGTGCGGTCGCCTCAGGACTTAAAGTGCTGAAGTTGTACAGCGATTCCTTCGGTGGTTGCCCCATGAGTGCTGAAAACCCAGGTGCGCTGGTGATCGCCTCCCCGTTGAAGAACGCATACTTGAGCAGGCCGATCTTGCATGGACCGATGCAGTCTGTGCACCCCCCAGCCATCGACGGATCGTGCTGCGTGTAGGAAAAGAAGCTGTCATCAAGCTTGATGAGAACTGTTCCGTCCGCGAGGTAGTCGGTGGCAGTAAACAGAAGCAGCATCGCGATCGGTCCAAGGACAATGCGACCTGCAATCGCTAACCACGCAGCGAAGACAGAAGGCCGAAGAAGACTCTTCCGCTTTCGACTCATACGGCGGAGGTTCTCTTGGTGGAAATACTGCGTCGCCCAGTGTAACGAGTCGGTGTCGTGAACTTGAGCGTCAGACATGAGAGAACCGATTGATGGAGCAGCGCTAATTGAAAGTGAGTTTATCGATTCGCTTCTCAATTGTTTGCATTGCCGCCTGTTTGTCCGTGTTGGCCGTGCTTTTTAAAGCAACCTTACAGATTGGCCAGGCGATGGACTCTTATGAACCAAACGCAACTAACTCAACTATTCGTAGTTGTTCTGGACAAACGAGAATACCCACGAGCAATTGAGTCAGGCAAGCTATCCTCGGTAATGCATGAGTCGCAACGGACCTCATAGATTATTACCCTGATGAATCCATCCTAATGAAATCACGAGAATTGTCAAGATGGAAGTCGACTGAAAACGCCAATTGTGATCGTCCCTGAACCACGGTGCCCACGTTAATAAAAGTCTAGGACATTTTCCAGTATCATCGATGCTGTTTCGTGCTTACGGAAGTTTTTCGATACGAGCTCATCTGTCTGTTGCCTGTGCCCCAACGTTCCCCCATTGTTAAGGCACCGGCACTGCTTGGGGTTCTCTTTGCTGGCGGTGTACCACGTACAGGACTGCACCTGTGTCAAGACGCCCGTCTTCGGATCCATGTGCCAGCGTAGGAGAAGAACGTTGAATGTCCGTAGCAACTTACGAGGAACGTGTCGGGCAATCAGAAGGAGCATCACTGAAGATGCCTGATAAATGTGCTCGCCATAATACAGATACCCCGTGAGAAGAACCGCATCAACCGTAATACAGCGGATGTCATTGTATGTTGCGTAGGCGACGTCGTCGCAGTCATGAAACAGTTTGTTGAAAGGTTCGCCGATGCAGTTCTGCTCAAATGACGTGAGGTCTACCCCAACGGAGCTATTACCCAGGTGTTGGTTGGAGTCCTTGGTGCCAGTCTTACTTCGTTGAGCTGAGCTTACTTTTTTAGTTTGCCGATCTAGATACGCAGCATTTATTGTTCTTGAACGTGTCATTTTCGCGAAGGTTGAAACGATCAGTGCGGTCACCCCCACACTCACCGATGCGAATAACACGACGATAACAATATTGACCGTGAACACAACGCATGAATCGTTGAGGCCACAGTACTTCGCGCCAAGTGTAGACGATTTTCGCACGACTTGGGCGTTGTCGGATATAATAGCGACTACGGGTGTGTGCTGCACCGATTTCAATACCACTAGTACTGTTGCCGTGATCGCGAGCTGCATCGCCTCCCATGTAAGGCGAAATTCACGGTCGAGTTGCTGGTCACCGGAGCGAGCTTTTACCGTGTTGACGAAGGAATAGGAGAACGCGAAGCAGCAGCAAGCCAGGTTCGCAATCGATTCGTTAGTCAAAGTCCCAGTAGCAAACCCCAACAGGTACAGATCCGAGTTGTAATAGAAGTGGTAAGAAATCTGCGCGAGATAGACGGCCTGCATACGGCCATTTTGGCACCGATAGGCCCAAATTTGAGTGAGCAGCACGGAGCGCTTGTGTAACATCACCTCGTAGAGACTGACGACCCCCATGAACAGTATTTGCATGACGACTATCCCGGGCAGTGAGCTCACTCCAACCGTGTCAGCGTACCGAGTTCGATACGAGTTGTGGGCGATGGCGGTCCGGTTCGGGTTTTCCGCGCTAATGGTGCTGATCACTTCCCATTGCGTGTTGAAGAAGTTGCGAATACAGACGCCGCCCGTGCTGCAAAGAGGCAGATCCTCCGGGGTCTGCACCATCAGACCGTAACTCTCCCAGTGCTTGGAGATTTCGCAGGAGTCTTCGATGTAGACGCCTGTTGTGTTGACTTCGCGCACTTGGCTCGCACGTGGCGCCATGTTCACACCCGCTTCCGGGCCGCGCTCGGCGAAGTGCGGTCGCTCGCCTTCATCGTGCTGGACGACGACCGCAC
>JAHWLF010000927.1:0-10344 GCA_024679295.1 Phytophthora parvispora
AATAGAGAATCTCTTCACCACGAATACGTAGTATAACCACAAATGCCAATCCATATGACGAAAATACAGAGGAAAAGTGAAATTCATATTATTGTGTCAAAGTGCTTTCAACATATCATACAAAACCCAATTCGCAAATGTCGACCCCATGTTAAATCCTTCGCTACACGTATGTATTTTTGCTATACACTAACAAAGAGTTTGCAAACGCTAGCTTTTGCTATACAGCCAGTATTTCTGCAAGCACTAGTTTCAACTCAAAATAAGGTCAACAGATTCTCGAGTCACGGATTGAAATAAAGCTAAACAGGAAATATGGTTTTGACTTTCGGAATGCATTTACATGACTTGTCTGAGGACTCACCGGTAGGATGAGTCGCCCGACACGGATTTTAACTTATATTCGGGGTAAATGCCCTCTTAAGTGTTACGATACATTCTCATTGATAGGATGTGCGAACAAATTTCACTTCAACCCGCGAACGCAAGATGCCCTGCAACCATATATCTGACCAACTCTGATGCTGATTAGATAATCCTTGGAGTCATAAGTTGTTGTATACATGTAGTTGCTTGGGTTTTATGGATCGGGCGGTCTTATTCAAGCCATAACTACTGCACAGTAGTATCACGAAAACTTGAAGGCAGCACGAACAACGCTATCGCAGGAGATCAAACATGGATTTTCGTCACGATGATGGTACCCATTGACAACTGCTTTCATTTTTACTTCCCCGACGTGCAATTACGTAGTCACTGTAACAACTTGCACTTCGCATTTCCCCAAACACTCTATTTTGAAATTATATTTTACGAATCAATGATCGGCTGTCATCTATGAGTTCTACTCTATGCTTCTTCGTAAAGTTTGGCTCTAAGTATACTGGCCAATAAGCCTAGCAAGGAGATAGGTACCAATAGCGAACACAGCGATACCTCCAACGATCTTCAGTTCCTTCACCACGGCGGGGTTCTGGAGGTTGAAGCCACGGTCCTCCACGACCTGGCTCTTCTTGAACGCCTGAGCTAGTTCTGGATTCTTCCTAAGCATGGAGCGCAGCTCGCCGGCAGCTAGCCTTACATCTGGATCGGTCATTCTCTCTTTAAGCACCGACTTGATCTCGGCCTTGGTGATCTTCTTGTTATCTTGGAGGCCACGGTGCGTACCAACGCCACCAGCTAAGGTGGCTTTAGCCTCGAGGCGGTTGGTCAGCTGGGCGTTGGCAAAACCATCGCTCCACGTGACGAAGATGGCGGCAACAAGGAGTAGGAGAATGTTCCCACTCATCCTTTCCAGTGACTCAGTGTGTTGTTGAAGGTCAATTCGGAAATGAACGGCTGCCGAATGTTTCGGTAGGCGGAGATGGGAGGGTCTCGTTTTCCGTACATCTGAAATCTCACCGTCCGAACAGCTTTTGTAGCATACACTTGGCAAGTAACTTGAGATAATACAGACATGGAGACTCGGTTCTGTCCTGAACATGGGCTGGTTCCCGCCGCGGGTAGCTAGGATTGGCCATAATAGTACACGTCATGGGGGCTGGAGCCAATTAGGAATAGTGGTGCCCTGCCGTCTACTTTTCACGATCTCATGATGGAACAGATGAAAATAATGCGAGGTACAGATTGATAGGTACCCAGAAATACTACCGTACTGTTCGGTACCGGTATTTAGGTGACGAAGGACAAAATGAAAATGCAGGATGAAATGGGTTATACCGGTACATATATACATCTTGTGGTTGCGATGTTCTGCTATTTCATTGAACTCGAAACAGTAATGGAGCTTGAACCAGTAAAACATGGTTTTCTCGGAATAGTTTCATTCACCTTGAAACAGTAGAACATCGTTTTTCTCGCAACCACAACCGTTGGTTGAAACTTTCATCTGCAACGCGTGATCTTCGGAGGTGTTATCGAACTGCTGGGTTTAGTGACTTCAAAAGCCGACAAATTTAAATGGCAACACAACCCTTTTGTGAGGTAGACGTACTTCATTATTAGCGTGTCAAAGATATTTTACTCCAAGCCGCGGTCGATGCGCGATAAGTCGCAACGAGGAGTGTTGTCAATACTCTGTTTTGCAGCTGACCACTCTACATTTTGTTGGAAATGAATCGTTGAAATTTGCATTTTGGTCGAATGTCTCCAGCATGTGTGGCAAATCTAAGAGACGTGTACATACCATACCAAACATCTACAACTGGTGAAGCATCTATCCTTTTCTAGGTTTGTATGAGACCATTATACTGGATTTTAGGATAAGTAAACCTCTACTACCACAGAAGTATGTTAGGGAAAACTATTAAAATGCCACCCACTCGAAACTTTAAAGGTCGCGGTCGCTATCACTTGGAGTTCCCTTGTCGCTTTGGAGCGTATGCATCCAGGATGGATGGAGTGGTAGTTCCGGTGATCAAGTCTTGAACAGCGTCAGCGTTGGCACGGTATTTGCGAGCAAGCAGGGTCTTCTCACAACGATTATTGTAGCTGATCGGAAAGATGACTTTGTTGCGAAGGCAGTCAAGAGTGATCGGAAGAGGCTTATATACGTTTGCGAGAGCAAAACACAGGTTGCCCATGGTTGCTCTGGCGGTGTATGGTCTTTTGGAATATCGCCATTCTTGGATGCCTCAGAAGGCATGCAGGAACGTTTTTGGATGCTGAGAGGTTGCTGATTGTTTCACCGCACGCTGGGAGAAACGAGCCTGGACATGCAGAAAGACCCGCTGCTTGCACGGTGTCGAGTGTCAGTGGTAGAGCCAAACAACTCGCACTGGAGGAGCTCAACGGAGAAAAACGTGAAACTTGTACTTGCAACGCACTCACCCAGGAAGTTGTTGAGTTAGTGTCCTCAAGTGAAATGTAGGCTGCGGAGCCCAGATCACCGAGAAGCCGGGTGTTGGCCGCCCATGAAATATAAGAAAGAAAGCAGCGACCGATCGAGGTTGCGGCGGATCCGGTTCGAAAGCAAAATATCCACGAGCTCCGCCGACAGTCTAGGCCGTAGGTCGCAATAATGATCCAATGTCAAACATACAGCTCTAGGTCACACACATTTGCGTGAATAAAATCTTCCCGTTGCGACCAAACTCTACCAACCCCATGTTGTAAGCTGCTCCATAGTTTGCTTTCGAGTGGGTGGCATTTTAGTAAAGTTTGAGCCCATCATGGCATTTTAGTAAGCGGGCAAACGATGGGTGGCATTTTAATAGTTTTCCCTAGCATTTTATAAGCTTCTGTGAGCCTGAAATCTCCCAGTTAGAACGTTTTAGTTGGGTATTCAATTTACAAAATCCAATAGGCGGCATCTACTTTTGCAGCTTTCAAGCAAGTAAGGTGATTATGCGCCAATCGATAAACAGACTAATAGGTCGGTCAAAAAGCAAAAATGCCCCTCTTTGCTGCCCAGGTCTGTAAACTTTTGCGTTGGCAGCAACGGGGCTGTTGCTGTGGACTTGTCATTTTCAGATAATAACGTTTCAAACTGATAAAATGTTTATTAATCAGTTTGATTTTAATCAACTGACCCATCCATAGCTGTTGAATGATTGATTCCTACGTACCTCTCTACGTTTTGCTACAGACCTATAGGTGTTAGATACAAGCCTTTAGCGAAAGGAAAACCCAGTTGAAATACATGGCTACCATCCTAATCACTTATCCTCGCCGAGCAAAACAACGAGCTTAACCGTATATGTATGACGCAGGAAAACTACGGCTTCGATCTCATCGCTATGGCCACTCTCATCGGGTTGAATTCTCGGGAGCAATACTCCGTGGGTGGCTACATCGTAGACCCCCCCCCCTTCTCACTACATGTTCTCGTGCATACACCGCGTAAGCGAGTTTGTGACGAGTTTAGACCCACCTCCTAGCTCTCTATCCTGCTCCGTGGTACATGTGCATGCACTACGCGCGATTCTCGACTCGAAAGCCTTTATTTCATTTAAATGAGGAGCTGTGAATCGTGCCTTTGGTAATGAGGAATAAACTCAGCATTTTTTTCTCGCTTCACTGTACTGCACGTCACAAGATTGCGAGCAGCAGCTACTTCTATACGTCGTCTTGTGCATTGCGCTCGTCATCATGATGCCTTGCTGCAGTGTATACGCGCATATGCAGCCTTGTACGGCGGGATCTCCGAGACTTGTATAAATTTAGTGAAGCATAATCTGGAATTGCGTTATGGGCCCATCTTACAAATACATGATACTTTCCCGTTCTTAAAAGTATGGTACGTGCTGTGTTGGCGCCACAGGCACTGGAACGCAGTACTTCATTTTCTATTTCTGCTTGCGCTGCCACCAAGTCACTCAAAAGCCCAAAGTCGCATGCAAATGAACAACTCTATCGTGTTGCTAGTATTCAGCCTCTTTGTTCACTGCACGGCATTCATCAGCGCTGATACCTCATTAATCACTACCGAGCTTTCTGAAGCAACGGCTCAGCACGTACCCGTTGACTCCAATCAAGAACCACGCCTCCTTCGAGCCAACGAAAAGGTCATTCTGGAGGACCAAGGAAGTCCAGACGCTGAAGAGAGAGGTACAAGCAATGTTGATTCCGTTCTCAAAAAGTCGGCCAGCCTCAAGAACCTGAAGGCTTTCAGAAACGGTGAGTCTGAGCTGAACAAAGTCAAGGCTGTACTAAAGAAGGCACCAAGTCTCGGCAAGTTCAGGGCGCTTTCAATGAAGGAGGCTGAGATCAACAAGGTGAAGAATATTGTGGCTAGGAATCCTGAGCTTCAGAGGGCGAAGTCTCTTGTGACAAACCCTCAAAAGCTCACGAAGGATGAACTCAAGCTGGTGGCAAAGTTCGCGAAGGACCATCCAAAGGAAGGATCCACTCTTTTTCAGTGGATATTCCTAATTTCAGGACTGGCGGTTGTGCTGGGTGTCGGTACCATTGTGGTTGCCAGTGCTGCTAATGGCGGCAAGAAGTAGGTCAAAGTCGATCACTTCGCGGGCAACATATTCGTATAAAAAACGACGGTCCTGTCCGTTCCTAAGCTTTGTGTTAAATATGCAGCAGTGTACTGTTAACACGCGCTGGCCCCGCCTCGGCGAATACCGCGCGGCTGAGGCCATGCTTGCTAGAGCTTTTAGGGAAATATTAGTAGCTATCGTTAATGTGTTTGCGGTCAGTTGAAACAACAATTCATGTTAGGCATCGTCTTGAGAATAATGCGATGCTCTTTTAAAAAGATGAAAACGGCTTGTCTATCTATTATCCAGAACTGCAGTAGCTGATAGTCCTTTTTAGATTACTGGAATGGCAGCGTAGCGCCCCAGGATGCTCGGGCACTCCATTCTGAGTTGCACAACTCAATCCGACACCTACAGCATTTACTATCGCCACCCGACAACAAAAATTCGAGGGGCCGTGTACGAGCGATACTAGTAGTGTTTCATTTCGAGCGTCGTTTTATCGTTTCCGTTGCGGATGTGCGATACGATATTGTTGATACCTTTTCAAATCAACCAGTAGTATGTTGCATTGAGATAGGTAGCTGGTCAGCTTCCGGCTACGAACTCGTTTTACTTGATAAGTCAGCAAGTGGAATCACTCGTGGTAATACGACGTTTTCAAGGCCAGGGAACGCAGCAAACAGTACTGTATTTTTGACTCTTCCCTACTTACCGACGTTCGAAAATCTGCTACGAACATACCGATGCCACATGTTGTATAGGGCTTCGCCATTCTTGCCGAATTTTTGCCTCAGCATCGCAAGCTGCTTCGCACCGGGAAGTTTCGAGAAGCTGGGGAGCCTGAAAACGCCCAGGTACTGTCGAAAGCTGATAAGGAGTCGCTCTTCATCCTCTGCAGTCGTGTCAGTGGACGTCTTGCTTCCCTTGAGGTAACGAGTGTTGGCTTTGTGCTGAAGGGCGGTGGCCGAGTTCTTCACTTGGCCAGGGTCTTCGGCAGACGCAATGGTGCTGCAGCACACGGCGAACGTGACAAGCACCAGCAGGAGGAAAAGTGTGAAACGCATGAATCCGGATAGACTGGGCCGCCGTTGGCTTCTTCTTCCGAGAACGACTGAGTTCCTAAGCTCCGATTGAATAATGAGCCCTTCAGTTTTTCTGTACGAAAATTCTGGGCTGTGTGATCCGGACCGTGTGTGTGGGCGCAAGGTTAGTCAGTTGCAGTTTGCAACGCAAGCAGGACGCACTCCATCCCGAGCTTTGAATTCGCATGGATCGCGAGCGTGGCACCCCGACCTGTCATGCGTACAGTATCGGCGGTGTGTCACTGTGCCTCATTGCAACCCAGGATTCCACCGTGGAAGGCTTCCACTGAGCGGACACTGCGGACTGTGTCGACTCTGTATTGAAACGACAATCAAGGCCCGAAAGCCTGGTCCGATCAGTCGATTCCGTTGACACTGTCACTGTCAATGATACCGGGTGTAGTGGCAATGCACATTGAATGTGCCACATTCTGCGTTGAAATTCACCATCTCAAAATTCGTCAGCTGCCATCGGTCGTCATTTCGTGGCACAAACTAGTATTTTTAAAATACAAAAAAAACTATGGATATATTACCGGTATGTATTAAACTTCATGTAGGGAGTGCAACATAAATTGGAGTTGACTAATGTAGCGATCTGTATCCCCTCCGCTGTACGATATATACCAGGACTGCTCGCTATTGCGGACTCCGATTTGATAAACTCGTTGAAACCACAAATATTCGAATCTATCACCGCTTCATAGCGAGAGATACAGGGAGCCGAAGCGCGCCGACGCTGTCTGCTAGTGAGCGAACCATAGCGCTTGTTTCGTTGCTCGCCCGGCCTCCACGACACAATACACCTCGATAATTAGCGTTTTTCAAAAAGAAGTCCATCCCCGAGGAAGATTCCCACCGACCAGAGCTTATTGTACCGTATGGTAAATCCATGTAGAGACGAGTTTTTACATATCCTATCGGGTTAAGTTAACTTTAACCAGTTATGATAACTGCAAGTATTTTACAATTATTTATTTATTTATTTATTATATTGACAAGATCAAATAGAATTATTGTTGATAATATCGTGAGCGCCAATAGAGCAGTATTTAGATAGAGTACGTCGGCTAGGTCCTAGCGTGCTGATCGGAATACGCTCGCATCATTACTAGAGGTAGTGGAGCCGATCAGCGTCTATAGTGTCCGTTATAGCTGCACTGGTAGTGGAGGCAGCAGTGGCCACGGACGATCTCGGAGAGACAAAAACACCTCAACTCCTACAAACAGCAAGCCAGTGCGAATCAAATAGACTTACCCGTCTTATGTATTGTTAAAAGCTTCGTGCGCAGGCTATTGACCTGATCTGCGCCGTGAAATTCTAAGAAAACATCGAGTTTAGACCAACGACAATGAGAGCCGTTAGGACAGCACCAAATGTAATCTCCAGAGCCTTCTTGACGTAACGCCACTTGCTTGGGTTCTTCGTCAGCGCTTCGGCAGCATCCTCCGTGACCTTCACGACCTGCGCCTGGGTAGCACCATGGAGCTGGCCTGCTTGCTCTGCCTTCACGAAAGCAGTTTGAAATTCCTTTTTGGACGGGTCCAGCGATTTGAGACGACCTCCTTCCACGAGTTTCGTAATAAGGTTGTCCCAGTTCTTTTGCGCGTTCAGCTTAGCAGCGGCAGACTTAGCAGCGGCAGCCGCCGCTTTTGCCTCGGCCCTGAGTTTTCCCGCCTTCTCAAAGGCATTGGCAGCATTCACCTTCCTGAAGGCATTTTGCCAGTTTATTTCCGAAACAGGCTTGATCACGACGGCTTCCTTGGCGCTGACGATGTCGAAGTAACTTACGGCAAACGTAGCGACCACCAGAGCGACGAGGAAACTGAAGCGCATGGTGCGTGGAGGTGAGGGCTGTCTTGGACGCTTGGACGCTGGTTCGAGAGTGCATGACGCCGTACAGTGTACGGTTACAGCCAAGGGTGTCGTCGATATTGCGCACTCAAGGTGAACCATATGGATTCCCTATCCAAGTGTCCATGTATCTTGGGCTCTGCTGTGAGCGGGTGACTCCATACAACTCGGAAGTTATTATATAACATTCGGTTCGAACAAAGCATTAGGATTGAGCAGAAGGAGTTGAGAGGAGAGCTGATCGAAAAAAATGATTTTAGCCAAGATTTGAATGAAAACACACTCTAAGTCAGTACAGTAGGGCAGGCCAGTACAATTCTGTAAGCAAAACCTCCGGTTCCGTACTGCATCTAGTATAGCAAAACAGCGTATATAACAATAATCTGACACAGCTCACAACATGACTTTAACTATAATATACACTGCCCGTGGCCAAGTTCAAGAGCTTAGTACCTACCTACGTGTAGTGCTTGATTGAAGTATCCAAAACGCGAAAAAAAATCGGTTTGATAAGAAAGAATGACGCGAGATCTTCACTAAGGACTACTAATAGTGCAGGTAGTCTAAAAACTCCTTAGACTTTGACACTTAACGATGACGCTGCAGCTGAAGTATTATACGCTTCTACGGCACACCACTACAATACTTTACTACAACGCTTTAGCTGCAGTACTACATGTAATGAGTAGAAGTTTAATCTTTCCTCCCCAATGCGCATACCCGTATGCGCAAATAGTTTTTGGGCGCTACAGCGCAATTCGCATGCTGTTTAGAGCCTCACAAGAAAGCTGAGATGTCTAGCGACATTGTCCAAGTTTTCCGGCATCAAACGGGCACATTGCGATAGCAAAGATGCAGGTTGGAATTTCATCATGCAGAAGAAAAAATATTGCTTCACAGCACACGACCTAGGCAACAGTGCTGTGATTTTGCTGGACTTCGTATGAAAATTAGCTTACCAGCTCATTTTCAATGAGTTTAGATCGTGCAGAGCATCTCAAAGCACGGCTGAAGGATCAATCGCGGACGCTAGCAGCACCCACCGCATTGAAGCTTTCATTAATGTGCCGCAACATGCAGCTGCTCGAGCGAAGAAGAACCGTGTTCAGCGAAAATGGAGTATGCGGCTCAAAGGCGTCACTTTACTATGTCGAAAGTTCGGACCGTCAACGCATGGTCTTTTTCGGTGTCTGTGGGCCGCAAACTATTAAGCGCGAATGCTCGAAAAGCGTTTAGCTTCGCTTTGAGCGATACAAATCTTGGTTGCACACAATGTGCTCCGTCCATAACGTAGCACATGGAAATCAATACAAATTTCTATATAAACTAACTTTTGCGAAAGCATACGGGTATGCGTGCATCCTGGATACCGGTACGCTTTTGACCTGGGGAGGAAGGTTAATGAGTCCATAGACCACAGAGCAGCTACATACATGTACGGCTCCTTGCAATCCATGGTCTTAATGAAAAATACGACACCGTTCCATGAAAACAATTGTCGATCGGTCATGCTACGTACGTACACCCCATCAGGATGTAGTTCCTGCATCATCACTGTACATGACCCGCGCAAGAAAGTTTTGCCGAGAACACGCATGTATTCGAGGTCTTCACAAAAACAAATTTAGCCTAATTTCACGTATTTTAATAGATGACTCCTAATTAGCGTAATGAAGGTGAGGCCATGCGTTTACTACTACTAATCACTTAGAGGTAGTGTGACTTGTCTGTAAATTTTACTACACTCACTAACTAACTGCTGTTTATAAACGCTTTTGGCTGTTCGTGCTCTACTGTACCATAACCACTAAATCAGCTACGAATTCGTTGCTCGGGCCACACGTGGATTACACAACCACCACTGGAGGCTTCGCGGCCTATTATAGAGCGAGAGGTACAAGATAAACCCGGCTAACTCTACCAACATGTTAATAGAATCTGCTACACACTAATAAATACCGTTAGCTAGCAAACCCTAGCGTTCGTTATACAGCTTGTTTTGTGCAAACCCTGCTTAGAGGATATAAAACTCGTTTTATTGCGGCGAATTCAGAATCAATTGATTCGCGAAAGTCTGATCACGACTGGTAGGGAAAACTCGAATTTAAACTTCTACGGAAAACGTCGTGCGAATCTGCCCTTTGTATAGAATTCGGGGTGCACATTGACCGGTGATTTCCACGAATGCAAAAATGTCAGCCATACAAACCTCAAATGAAACTGTCCATAATGCAAGATGCAGTGGATTTCGTCGTGCAGTTTGCACGAAGCATATTGTGCCGCACATTTGGTACACAAATCAAAAGTAGAAACACCACAATGCATGTACTGTGCAAGCTTACCGCTACTCAACTACGTAATGACAGTCAATTTAGCTGGAGCTGTGTCTTGCATGCTCACCGGCGCGTGTTAGCCTTGTATGCCATATCGTGCTTTGATACGTGTCTTGGTGGCGGTTGCCCAGCACACCATTGCT
>JAHWLF010000928.1:0-10341 GCA_024679295.1 Phytophthora parvispora
CGAGGCTACCATAGCACCTCAGCTTCTTGGTGACTAAGCCGTAAGCCGAAAGATCAACTCGCCAATAGCTTGAATTGCAATAGCCGAAAAACTAGTTCAAAAAGAGAAAATAAGAAAAAAGTCGCTTTCCTTCACACCTTGTCTTTGCTTTAGCCATCATTCGTCTTTTCATCCATGGAGCCCCCGCTTCTTGTTGATCTTGAGGCGGTGAAATGGGTCTATGGCCTTCCCTTTCGCTTTAAGACCCCTTCGAACGCTATCGAAGTGGCGGCAGTAGGCGGGCATGTGGAGATTTTGTGCTGGCTTCTCAAGCACTTTGACGGGTATGCGCACATGGCTGTTGTGCTTTCCTGCGGACATGCCGATACCGTCGAGTGGCTGCTTTCCGCCCAAAGAATGAAATGGTTCGGACTACGCCCAGCTGTGGCACGGGCTGCAGACCATGGAAGACTCGACATTGTGCGGCTTCTTCTCAGCTACAACACAGCCAGTGGAGTGAGTGCCATGGACGCGGCGGCCGGGTATTGCTACTTGGAAGCTGTTCGATGGCTGCACGAAAATGCGTTTGGATATTGCACGGGAGCAAAACAGTGCTGTGCAGTTCAATGCCAACCAGATCGCACTGCTTAGCCAACCTATTCAGCTGTTCTGCTCCAGAGTTACGCGCGATTGGGTGCGGGTTGTTCTCCGAGAACTCCAATACCGCATATCTGAAGCTCGCCCATTTTGAAAGCTGCAGCACCCGTCGATCGTGAAGGTGTCGAAGACATCTCCGAACTTGTAGATAATCCCAGTCCCGCCATAAAAATGGTTGCCAAGTCACCGATCTTGATCGGGTCCAGACGGTGAACCAATTCCAGCAAGCTATTCTCGCGCTCAGCTGGATTGCACAGGTGGCCGTATCGACCGAGTTTGACTAGCCACTGACCGTACCGGGGTAGATTGTCACCGTAGCCTCCTGCGTCTGGTTTCCATCCGAACCACGCGAGTCATAAGACACTTCAAGTCTGCACCAACCTTTGTGGAAATGGACCAAATACACGATGGGGGCCCAGCTGATTCCTTGATAAAGGGAACAAGAGCAAACACCAAAAGTTTGAAGGCAACTCCCGTGGAAGCGTTCAGCGTGGTGAGTGTGACTCAAGTCTTCCGCATGCCGATGCCGAACTTTGCTATTCTGACCGAGTCTCAGTGTACAAATGACCGCCTACATGTACGTGAAAAGTGCGTGGCTGGCGCTAAGCCGTACAGGGATTCGCTATCGGAGGACTTGAATACAGCAAGCAACCCGCCCATTATGAATTCCAGTAATAGTGGCATGGTGACGGGGCTCTTATTAAGTTCGGAGGTTGTTGCAGCAGCTGTAAGATAGAGCGGCCAGAAAATATCGTAAACCGTATTGACTGTCAAAGCTTTAAAACGAACCAGTTTTGCTAGTCATCTGAACACGTAAACATACTGTATGTGGCGTTGGCCGAAGCTTCAATTTTGGAGTTGGACTAGTACCCTTGGTGCGGGGGCCATCGGGCAGCGAACTCATTCGCGAATTCTCTCCGCTCCGCTCGAGTCGCTCCGAAGCCCACAACACCCATGGTTCAGCCCAAAATCAAGCTCACATACTTTGACGGCAAGGGCTACGCTGAGCTGCCGCGCCTGATCTTGAACTATGGGAAAGTGGCATTCACGGATGAGCGAATCTCGGTCGCCGACTACGAGGCAAAGAAGCCTAAGCTTCCGTTCGGCCAGGTGCCAATCCTGGAGGTTGATGGCATCGTATACGGTCAAAGCATGGCGATGGCGCGCTACGCTGCTAAGCTCGTTGGTCTCTACCCGCGCGACGCGTTGGATGTACTGAAGGTTGACATGTTCTCCTCGTCACTGTGTGACGTGGACGCTCCGTTCATGGAGTTCATGTACAAGACAGAGGACGAGACTGAAAAGGCCCAAAAAAAGAAGTTGTTCATCGAGGAGACGGCGCCGACGTATCTCACTAGCATCGACAAGCTCGTGGCTGGCAAGTTCGTCCTCGGCGACGCGATGTCGTACGCCGACCTGCAGCTATTTGACTTGATGGAGAACAAGGTCAAGACTGAATTCCCCGACTTCAGCATGGACGCATACCCCAAGATCTCATCGATGGTGGCCAACGTAAAGACGGAGCCCACAATCGCCGCCTACCTCTCCACGCTGTCGACAAAGTAGATCACACGCTCTCTCGCTAGGCTTAATGTCTACAGACGTTAACAACAGCAATGTCCAAGTAGGCAGCGAAAAGGCAATGCCATATCAATAATGGGAACGTTAGTCTAAACTGGGTCATTTGGGTACACCTTAAAATGGTACTTGCCCATCTCGTTGCCCATTATTGGAAATGGTTCGTCAGAGCAAGCGTCTGCAGGTGGCGGCGGAGAAGGCCGTGGCGGCCGTCACGGCGTCCTCCCCGGCCAAGAAGAAGCGCAAGACTGTCGCTGCGGCCGCGAAGGCGTCGGTGGAGGCGTCCTTGGAGCCGTCGCCCAGCCCCAAGGCCACCAAGGCCGCGGACGCCAAGAGCGCGTGGGGTGCCCTTTTCGCCGGCCAAAAGGGCAAAAAGGAGCGCGCGTGCCCATTACCGGCTGAGCCCATTTCCGCGGACCTAAAGGCGAAAATTGAGGCATTTCCCGCATTTGAGGACGTTTCGAAGCGGTCGGACGAGGCTGAAATAAAAATCGTCGCGTGGAACGTGAATGGTCTCCGGGCTGTCCTCAAGCGGGACGAAAGTGTCCACCTGCGCGCCTACGTGGCCCAGGAGGACCCCGACATTTTCTGTCTCAGCGAGACCAAGATCTGCCGCGACGAGCTGCAGAAGCTCGAGGATTTTTTGCCGCAGTACGAGCACCAGTACTGGTCCTGTGCCGTCAAGAAAGGCTACGCTAGCACGGCCATCTTCAGCAAGACCAAGCCGCTGAGCGTCAAGGACGAGATTATTGTGGGCGACCACGACTCGAAGGGGGTGAGCAAGAGCGCCAATGGGGGCAAGGACCAAGAAGGACGCTTTCTGGCGCTCGAGTACCCAAAATTCTGGCTGGTGCACACGTACGTCCCGAATGCTGGCGGCAAGCTGGAGCGCCTGGACTTCCGCACCAACCAGTGGGACAAGGCCATGCTGCGCGAGATGAAGGAGATGGAGAAGACCAAGCCCGTGGTCTGGTGCGGGGACCTGAATGTCGCTCATCAAGAGATCGATATTCACAACCCCAAGGGCAACCACAAGAGCGCCGGCTTCACGGACGAGGAGCGCGAGAGCTTTGGGAGCATCTTGGAGAGCGGCTTTGTCGACACGTTCCGACACCTGCACCCGGACAAGGTCGAGTACTCGTACTTTGGCTACCGCAATAATATGCGCGCCAAGAACAAGGGATGGCGACTGGACTATTTCGTCGTGTCCGAGAAGCTGATGCCGAATGTGGTACGTCTGCAGAATTTTGTGTTATTTAGAAAAAAAATGGGCTAATGAGTTTTTGTGGTTGATTTGTGTAGCGATCGTCGTACATTCGCGGAAGTGTCGTCGGCAGTGACCACTTGCCTATCGGCTTGGAGCTTGGAGGCCTGGAATAAGCTGGTGAATGGTTTTGGAGCGCATGCATCTTGCGTACAATTACTGTGATAAACATGGCCAAAAAAACGATTGCTTACACTGCCCTGAAACTTGTTTTATCGTAGCCTAACGATGCAACTGCAAGTGCATGCAGTTCTCGCGCCCACAGTACTCGTTCGTCTCAATTGATGTATTCTGGGGCAGCAACCGCCTTGACAAAATATTTGCCAACAACTCCAAGATGAAGCTCGACGTGATAACACTGTCGGGGAACACGGTGGCACCGGCCCGCGATAAGTCCATTCGGAGGCACTCTTCCCTCCAGAAAATCAAGGCGATCAATGACTGCGTGTTTTCAGCTCATCAGTTGCTGCTGGTCGTGTGGCTAATCGTGGGTCTCGTGCCGCTGGGGCTTCAAGCTCGAAGCTTTGCCAAGTTCCTCATTCGCGAGTGCTCTCGCGTTCCAGGTTATTATCTTGGGTTTGAATGGGTCCGACTTCAAGCGGTTAAGCCCACCACACTTTTTGTCTCGTATTACGTCTGGGGTTTCATTAGCCACGGTGTCATCGCGGCGGTTGTCCTTGGGATTATCTTGTCGGTACGCGTGATGTGGGCAATGAAATACGTGTGGTTTGCACACCGCACTTTTGCAGTACTGTTTGAGTCTTGTTGTGCTGGCACCACTCTAGGACCTCGGAGTAGATTCATGATACTCGGGTAGCACGGCAAACTTTACGATAAGATCGCTGCGCTCGAAGCGTTCGGGATGCTGAAACGGGTGGATGATGGCGTCGAGTACTTGGTTCTACAGAAGGTGCGTTGGTTACCGTCTCGAGAGGCAACTTAGTCGTGAATGAAAGTATCTCAGGCCAACGAGTCGAGTCCTGTAACGAAAGATTGTGCACAGGTATCATCGGCTTTTCTGATCGGAAACTAGGTGTTGTTCTAAACCAAGTGGGCATTTAAGATCGTGTTCGGCCAAACCAAGTGGCTTCTTTAGAAGATGTCCTGCCACCAGGCACGGTGCTGCCGCGTTCCTCATAACTTAATTAAATTCCACCGTGGGCTCAGTCACTTGCTGACCAAACCGGTGATAGCACCCGCGTCAATTCGGATTCAATTTGAGCTGGGATTTCCTATAGAGCACTGAGTTATTGCGAGTGTCCGTAATAAATGAATCTTGGAATTTCGAGATGTGCTCACAGACTATTGTTTCTCGATAAACGTAAATAGAGAACCTCTTAACCCCGGAGATGTGCTCACAGGACGGTCGTAAATTGTAAACCGTCCCGTAACCCATCAGCAGCCGAGGAATTACCGGTAGGATCAGCGGTTGGCCACCACGGAAGCCTCGAATTATGTTCTTCACACAAGATATTCGTTTCTTGTATGCTATTGTAGATAGAGTTGCTGGACTGATTCCAGAAGCAACACTATTTTTTTCGTCTGGTAAAGTGCTTCGCTTCGTATAGTTAAACATCCACGATCTAAACAGAACACTCTAAGAGGCGTACACGTGACAAATGTTAGATGCTCAACAGGTGCTGTAGAGGAATTAAACTAGGTAAATATAAAACTCTTTTTTGATAAACGTACCTAAGTAGATCGTGGGGGCCATCGTAAGTAGATTGGAGATAATGAATTAGACACTTTTTAACTAATCCCGCTACGCGCTCCGCGCGGTCCCAAAACACTGACGGCTTGCTATGCTCGCGTGGGCAGAACCCTAAAAAGGCTGTTTTGGCTCGCACGCGTCGCCTCCGCTTGCTAGTAGGGCAATGCTGGGTCCTGGGTTTGCATTCGCGTGCTCCGCACACGGGCTGTCAAACCGCAGGCGGGGGCTTCGTGGGCTGGTCTAATCTACTCATAAGTAGATCCCTCATCTACTTACGTCTTTCAAAACGAGTATTATCCACTTATCTAGTTAAATTGGTCGGTGTTGAACCACTTTAATTTTAAAATACACAAGAGCCAGTGACAATCACTGATGGCGTTGTTTCTCCACCATCCTGTGGAACCTGGCGTGTAAGTTGGTGGCTTACCACTTCGCCATTTACCAAGGACTGCACACGACCCAGTTATTAATAGAGGCATATATGCGAATGATCACCTTTCTGGTGGCGCTGATCGCGATTACCATTGTTACTGAAGGTCATGCCGTTGACTACACGCCAGCCAAATCAACAAAGACAGCCACCAACAGCATCAGCTCACAAAGAGTTCTCAGGTCGTACAATGCTGAAGTGGAGAAAATCAACAATGACGGTGGAAATGACGAAGAGCGAGGTGATCTATCGGGTATCTCAAAACTTGCAAAGCTGGACTCAGAGTGGAAGATCACCAAAGTGGATGAGGCCTTTTCACGGAAGATAATGCTCAAACTGGGATATACCCCGGAGTCATTCTTTACGCTTTACGGTTTAGATCGCATTCCAACGAAGCTCGACACGTCAAGGAAGTTCGTCCAGTGGTTCAGGTTCGCCCAGTATTACCGAAAATTTAAAGGAACCAACTGGTTTCCGGACCATCAATTATACTCCATGGTGGCGAACAAATTGCCTGAAGATAAAGTGGCATCACTCTTTCACGCATTGAAGGACATCCCAGATGTGAAGAACCTTGCGGAAAGAATGCAGACGCACCAGTTTAAAATTTGGATTGACAGAGGTTGGAACCAGAAGAACGCTGCCAAGTTATTTGAGATTCCCAAAAATCCAACCGTGGCAACCAAGCACGATCCAAGCAACGAGATTCTCAAAGATTTCACTGTTGTGTACAAACAGAAGAAAGAGCTAACTAGAAGCGCCACGATGCGATTGTAGGCAGCAACAGCCGTCAGACGTCCTCACTTGATTTTTTCCAGCTACGTAGACTCACCGAGGCACTGCCTCCCCCTTAGACTGTACCTGTGTGCGGGTACCCTGGCCGTAACAAGATAAATTCGAGTGCAACCATCATTGAGCTTATGTTTCGTATATCAACGTTTCTGCGCTTTGTTCAGTGGCTGTGCGCAGTGTTTGCCATCTATTAACGATTGAAAATTTAGTCATCTGTCGCTGGGTGGCTTCTCCGCCACCACCCAGTAGGTAGATAGGGCCTGGTACTTAGAAGTAGATTTCTTTAGAATAGTTTCGTCATCCATGGTTATGTCTGTGTATACGCCCCAACATACACGTATCCGTGCTTCCTGATGACTGCGTCGTGAAACACAACTGAGCTCGATACCGGGTAAACAGCAGCAATACGTGCGTGCGGTATTTCAGCTTCGTGAAAAAAGCTCGAAAGGTAGCCAGCAATTTCGAAGTAATTCATGTTATTGCTAAGGTTAGCTGCCTACACTTCGCACCGCAAAAATCTTGGTTTTCGATAGTTGTCGACAAGAGTTTGTTGCTCATCATTCATTATTTTATTTTTCGTGGTCAACGTCGGTTAGGGCGAGCACAGCATCAACATCGCTTACCGGGATTCTCAGTTCTTCATACCCGGCGACCACGGCTAGGCACCCTCATCCCTGCGGCACATGCCTTCGTGAAGCACCGTCCACTGCATATTATCCTTGAAGCAGTTTTCCTTGTCGAAATCGCATCGGTTCGCGTAGGTGACGCCATTGCTTCGACAGACGGAAGGGGCGTTGTTGGGGCAGACATTCCACCCCGCAGCCAGTGGAGCCGTCCTGGGCAGAGGCACCGGCGATCACGAGTGAGGCGAGTACAACCACAGCAGCAAACTTCATGATGCTTGATCCTGGGGGCCTGTCTAAGTCTTCGGAAAATTGAAAGTGGAGAGCCGAGTCTAGGAACACCGGGTAACCCAGTGTGTACACGCACTGCGATTCCTCGAATTGCGCCTCGATGGCGAGAAGCCAGACGACGGGCAGCACTGTACCTAGCATCCGCTTCCCATCCATGCGCCAATGCGAGTAGAAATGTGTGAAACTTACAGTATTGTTGCTTACACAGTGATGAATACTTGGTATACATCTAGGGGTACGGAACGGAGCTTACTACTATGTACCTACAAGAGGCTTTTTGATGAGTCTCGGCGATCCGTGGCAGTGAGTCACTGGTCTCGTGTCCACAATTATCAGCCGCTTTACTCGAACCTTGAGAGGGTTCTCTCGGATGCACTTTGTGCTTTGCAAACCGGCTATCCTTGCTTACTCCACGACAGCAGATCCGCGTCAAATACGCATGTATCAATGTTTTCTTTACTTCGCACTACTCTTGCTTCTTCAACGGCGGTTGCCAATCTCTGACGACCACTTGGGCGCATTCTCGAATCCGTTTGCGCCGCTCTGGTAGTCTCGAATGGTCTGGTGAATCTCCGCCTCCGAGGTCATGACGAAAGGTCCGTATTGCACCACAGGCTCGTTCAGTGGCTGTCCGCTGATCACGATGAACTCGAGGCCATCCTTCTCGTCCGTCGTCACGTGGACGCCGACACCGCTCTGCTCCAGGACGATGGCGTGGTGAGCCTCAACGTCTTCTCCCGCGCACTTGCCCTTGCCAGTCAGTGTGTAGACGAAGGCGTTGTGTCCGTCCGGGATCTTGTACTCAAGCTTCGCGCCCTGTTTCATCAAGAAGTGGATGTAGGTCACGGGCGCCTCGGTCTGGATCGGGCCTTTCTGGCCGAAAACCTCACCGGCGAACACAATTGCCTCGACCATCTTGTCGTCGTCCCAGACGTGCGGCACCGCGTCGCGGCTGATCTCCTGGTACCTCGGCTCCATGATTTTCTTGGCCTTGGGCAAGTTGATCCACAGCTGCAGCCCGTGCGCCTTCTCCTCGTTGGCCGGCATCTCGGCGTGCAGGATGCCTCTGCCCGGGGTCATCCACTGCAGGTCTCCGGGGCGCAGCTCGCCCTTGTTGCCCAAGAAGTCCTCGTGGCGCATGTGGCCCTTGGACGTGGGCAGCATGTACGTGACCGTCTCGAAGCCGCGGTGCGGGTGGTCCGGGAAGCCGCCGGGCAGCCCCACGTTGAACTCGTCCAGCATGAGGAACGGGTCCAGGTTGCGGAGCTGCTGCGAGCCCAGCGAGCGGCGCACCGTGGCGCCGACGCCCTCTCCCTGTTCACGAGCAATGAACTTGTAGGCGATGCGTCGCGTGTTGAACATGGTGTCGGCGACTGAGGCGAAGCTGGAAGGGGAGGCGCTGCTGGAGCTTGAGCTGGACTCGAACAGGCTCTGAGGGGACACACAGACAGCGTCTCCGTTAGCCACGCACTCGGCGTCGGCGTCCAGCTCCACCTCCGCGATGGGCGATGCCTCGACGCTGCAATGGCAGAGCCACGCAGCCAGGAGCAATGCTGCCGTGCAGAGCTTCATGAGAGGGAGAGAGACCACCAACCTGTGCGCGGCGAGGAGGGTTTGGAAGTGGATAGAGATATCCCACCACCGGGCAGGAGATGCTTACGTTCATGCACGGCCCCACGTTGGGGGGACATCCCCGCTGATTGGTCCGACGCAAGATTACTGAGAGTTCGCACAAGTCGCAGATTTTTAACGGTGGTGACTTAAACGGTGGTGACTTTGGAGAATGGAGAACTTTCCCCAAGCGCAGCGTCCCGAAGGCCCAACGACTTCAACTTGACTAGACCATAGAACTTGGAGCTTGGAGAGGGCTCATTTCGGAATTCGCTGGGCTGTTCTCCGGTTTGCTGGCGGGTTATGGGCGGTCCGGTTTCGACCCTACCAGAAGTGAAAGCCTTTATGAAAGGCGCGAAGCAAGAGCGTGTAGTGACGTGCAGCAATGAACCTGCTGCTGGATGGAGCGGCCCAGCCCATGCTGTGGCAGTGGGGCGGCGAATGGGGGTCTTCCGGACTTCGGGCGAAGCGCTGAGCCAAACGCTTCGTTACTCCGGGAACAGTCTCAAGAAGTTCCCGACGTACGCTGAGGCGGTGGAGTTTTTGGACCACCACAACTGGCGCAAGACGCCGGCGGCCACTGAAGAAGCTGCACGTGTGCAGACCTCGGTCGGCACCTCTGGTGATGAGAGTGCCGCAGGGGGAGAAGGAAACCCTCAGGATTCGGTGAGTCCTGCGGTCACTCCAAAGCGCGAACGAGACGAAGAGAGCTACTATGAAGCTCCTCGAGCTGCTCAACGCCGCAGAACCGACACCAACGGCGTGCAAGTCGAAGGAAATGCCGACTTTATCGCTCTCTGTTATGGAAGCCGCGCACTTGACGGCGAGGGCAGCGAGATCGTTCAGACGGTCTGCCGGTTTCCGCTTCACCCCGGCTGGACCGTTGTGCAGACTCTCGTTGGATCTGATGCAACGGTGGTGCGCGCGGGCCTTTTGGCAATGCTGGAGCTCCTGACACGTGCTGAGCGCGAAGACCCAGGCTGTAAAACGAATGCAACCGTACTCACGGTGAATTGCCAACTATTTGAAGTTATCAGAGCGTGCGCAAGTGCGGGCTGGCAGTCTGTTGACGATGACCAAGATCTATTGAAGCGTCTTGCCGAGGAAAAAGGATGCCGTTGTATTAAGCTTCTTTACCGTGAAAACAGCTGCATCTGGGTCGCTAAGCCAGTGGAGGATGAAGCTTCGCAGTGAGTCAGGAGAAGGTGTCTGATCGTTTATGAACGCAATAGCTACTTCTACTTCATATTGTTGAGAATGCTGAAGTGCGACGTTGTGTGGCGGTTGACTTTGCGATTCAAAATCAAATTATCGGTCATCAATGACTTCAACATACCAGTAAGGCTTGTACAACATCCTACGCACTACACCATTGTACGGCGTTATTCTCATAACGCGCACTCAA
>JAHWLF010000929.1:0-10338 GCA_024679295.1 Phytophthora parvispora
GACATATTAGGGGCTCGAGGCGATGATGGCGCTGTGCAGAAGTCCATTCTTTACTATTGGCAATCCGACTGTACTGAACGGCCAGTTCTTCGCCACATCGCCTTGAAGGTGCTTACAATGGCTTCATCCAGTGCAGCATCAGAGAGGTTGGAATTTCTCCACGTTTGGTATGGTTCATATCAAAAACCGCAACATCTTACTTCTGGACAAGGTGATGAAGCTGATCTACATCAAGACAAATGCGTCGCTGCTGTACCCTTCAGTAGCGAAAAAAGCGAGCCCGGAAAGCGAACAGCACGCGGCACGTGCATCTGACGAAAAGCTTAAAAGAAAAGAAGAAAAATCCTTCTTTTCAGCTCAAATAAAAGAAGAATTTCGTTTGAAAAAAATCGTTCTCTGGCTATGACTATACCTTCCAATTTGCTTGGTTGACGGAGTCATCCAATTTAAGATAAGGGAAGCGCTTAGCACTAATTCTCACTGCAATCCTGAAGCAAACCAAGAGCAGAACATGATTTACAAGTGCTGTAATCCCTATTATCCCTCACCTGGATCTGCCAATTCTATCTGCTTGAATCAATTCCAATTGAACACATCGCGGCATCGAGTGGAGGTATGTCAAGAAGTTGTGCTGCTTTGATGGTGATGTTTTCTCCCAAATCCATATTCTAAAGGAAGTATACTTCAAGTACATAAATTTGTTGAAATCCGTTTCGTGGGAGAAGAAATGTGTATTTTTGTTAACCACAAGTGTCAGCAGTCAACACACGCAGTTGAGCATCAATTGTTGGACCAAGTCGACCACAATGGGGCTCAAGTGTCTTTCACCTGTTGCCCTTTGGGAGTCACTCCAAGTGGAGCTGCACGGCATGTACTCTGCAGAGCGTGTGCAAGATTTGGAGACGTACACACGTGAGACGAGCTGGATTCGAGCCGTTGGCATATTAGTCGTAACCCCGCTGCCATGTTTGATCGTGACGCTGTTGATCGACACGATTCCACTATCCAATCCTTCCGATGGAGTTAAAGCAAACCACTTATTTATCACTCGGGAGTTCTACGGTTCTATCGTGTTGACTTCCCTCACAATAGTGCAGTTTCGCACCGGCTTGAGAGTGCTTCCGTACCCAAACACGCGAGTCATCAGAGACACAATTATTGTCTCCGTTTTGGCTGTGGGGATTCTCAATGTTCTCATACTCCTGATAGGATTTCCTCTACCATTTACTTCATTGGCAATGGTGCCTCCGTGGACTTGCTTGACGGTGACGGCAATGGCGATCCAGTGGGCGAAGAAAATCCGTCAAACACCCGAGGCTGGAAAAATGCTCTTCGGGATGTTCAAGTTGTGGATGTGTGATATGGCTCTTGTCTTCACTTACCCACCGTATTTTTACACCTTTACAATATTGTCGGGCAGGAACCAAACCGCTTTTGCCCTGCTACTACCGCTGATCAAAATGTTCATGCGTAACCTGTTCGCCCGAGCAGTCAATCACCTAGGTGATGAGATTCCACAGCTCGTGATCTTCAACGCAGATGTATTCGGCTCGCTCTTTGTTTCCTACTGTATGCAAAGCTCCCCGTCGTTCTGGACCACCCTAGAAATTATGGTAGCGGACGTAGTAATGACGGGCTTAGCTCTTCGTGATATCCTGCAATTTCGCTCCGGTATATTGGAGTTAGAGCGACGCCTCAATTGTACAAGTTGCCCTACCAACTTCATCGAAGGTGCCGCTCCAACAACGCTTGAGCGAGCAAGTAATCTGGTGGGTCAACATGTATCGCGATATAACTCTCCTTTTGCCGGGGGTCCAGATCTCAAACACGTAGCAGCAAGCCTGCAAAAAATCTCTGCGTGCTTGGATCCCGGAAGACAACTGAGACGTTGGTTATTCAAGAACATGTCAAAAGGGTTCCACATGATCTGCCATCCAGTAAATAAAGTGTTGGTCCGGGGACGTATCTACCCTTCAAAAAGTCAACCTGACGAGAAGCAGGAGTCTCGAAATGGAGGCAATACAACTGGTGGAAACCTATTTCCACATCTTCCGACCCGAGTCAGATATACACAGCGCGTGCTGTACATGACAGAATTTCTATTGCTCATTAACTACGTCGAAGTGATCATCCCGCTCGTCTTCTGTAAGTGTGAGCACATACTGTACTGTATACGATGATGAAAACTCACATAGCTATGTGTGGCCTAGCAACTTACTTAGTCGCGACGTTCTATCTACCAAACCGGAAATATTATGCGATGTTCGATGGCATGGACCAGCAGCAACTCGTCCAAACGCTACAAAACGTGATGTTTTATGCCGTACTGCAACTGGTATCGCTCCTAGTTTTGACTGTGATCCTACAACGAATGCTCGGCTTATCACCGATCCACCTGATCGCTTTTGTGTTGGAGAAGCAAGTCTCATGGGTGCAAATGGATCTCACATTTTGGTTATACTACAACGTTCAGGGATCTCTTCAACACTTAGGCAAGTTAATCTGGTTAGAATACGCGTGTTACTAGTAGTAAGTTTTACTGATTGCTTGTTCGTAGGTTATGACTATACCTTCCAGTTTGCGTGGTTGAAGAGGCCACCGATTTTGACGTGATGGCTAAAAGATTAAAAACAAGTGTAAACGGATGAAGTACCTTAAATATCGCATTGCGCAGTACGCTGTTGTGAGGTATTGCATTAGTCTTGCATTCGTTTGATGTTTTGTCGCTTAGGGAAATGGCAGGCAACAGCTCAGCACCGACCTATAGGGTGCAGCATGCATGGACGCCGCAAAGTTCGATGGTCCCAATAGACCAACAATGGCATAACAAGACGCGGCTGGTTGTGTAGCTGCGCATGAACGCTCGGATCAAGAACGCCCACTTGCATTGAAATCAATTTCACCAGAGAACTCTGTATTTTACAACAACATTTGTGTTTAAGGGCATAAGAGGAGGGGAATGGAGTAGTGGTAAGCGGCAGACCAACCCGTTCCTCCATGTACGACAGGAACCAGCATTTTCCTGCCAAGCTCGTTCAGGTCACGAGTTCGCATGAACGACACTCAGCGCATACATTCCCGTTGCGCACCAGGCTCTGCGCACCAACAACTTCGCCCGACCAGCCTACGCGCTGCCCGCGGACCGCGGTCAAGCTGCCGCGAGCCAACAACGACGGCAAAAAGGCAACTTGCCCCCGGAATGATGGTAAATTTGTCCTGCTATGTACCGGTTCAGAAACCGCGCCGAGGCACAAAAACCGCGCACCGGTAGGAATGACGGTATTTGGCTCCGGTTTTGCGCCGAAATGGTCTCGTTTCTGCGATTTACAACCATTCAGGTGTTGAAGCCAACTGAGCTGGCAGGTTGCCCTCCGTCAAGCAAGTCTGCAGGGCCCCAAGGCTGCCAAGGCACTCATGAATTTGCGCTGCGGTCAGCATGCTGTGGAGGCTTGTTCACTTCCGTTGAAGTGGCAGGCCCTCGCAGGAAATTCCAAGTATTTGCGCGGCGCTGGACGTGATGTCGCCTTCGGAGCATTCGCTCGCCGGAGTGCTGTTGTGGCAGCGTAGGGTACTCCCAAGTGTGCAGCGATCGTACGCGTTGTAGGACTGCGGGCTCGGGGAACGACGCGATCCAGAGAGCACGAGCAGTGCAGTCGTTGCGGCACGAGAGGCCCACGGTTCCGAGCGGGCTCGTCATCGCTCGCTGCTGCGCATTGCGGAGACCAAGGTTGCGTCCGAGGCTGAGGCTGAGCAATCGATCCACGTTGCGGTTGACCCTGGGCACCGGGACAGCTACTGTCAGTAGCCACCTGGTTGCGGGCGAGTATCCACTGCCGATCGAATCCTGAAGTTGCGCTGGCCAGGGGGAATGACATCACGCCCGCCTTGTCCACGCGCTGTGAAAACAGCTCGCGGCAGCGTGTTGCAGAGAGTGCAGCGGCAGCACGATTGTGGGATGGCGCCGACTTCGCAGATTCTGATTGTGCTCTGCTCCTGCTCGGCAGCACGTGCCGAGCGAAAACGACGCTGCGCTTCCGCAAAGCGCTGCAGAACCGAGCGGTCTAGGCCTCGGGGGCTTCAGCCTGCTGCCCTCACTGGTGGAGCGGAGCGGAGTGCAGCGCTTTTCGCTGAAGCGCAGGCAGGCAGGCAGCTGGCCACGTGAGCCTAAGAGCGGGGTGCCTCTGCGAGTGCGGACACGATTTGCCAGGGGTAGATCGAGCCCCTCTTGCAGCCACCGCCGCCGCGGATAAGGTGGTGCTGCGGACCGCCGCCGTTTCTGATCCCTGCTTCAGTTTTGAGCGCCGGAGTGACGATCGCCTGCACCGCAATGAAGGACTGCAAACCAAGAGTCCGGCGTTGCGCCTTGCTGAATAGCTACAACACAACGTACAGTTGCCGTTGACGCGGTATCGGCCTATCACCGCCAGCTTCGCGACGGTCCGCGTCGTCCTCTTACCCCCAGGCCTCATTGAAACAACAGCAAAAGACAGCGGCCGATAATCCCGGCACATTTCCGGCCCTCACAAAGGGCAAGTCAAGTTGCCGACAACGTGCGGTGATAGACAGTCGACGCCGCGGCTGTGCACGCGACGGTTGGCGCTCGCCGGTATCTTGGCGCCGATCGCCTTTGGCGGGGGCTGACGCCGCACCTGGGATCCTCCTCACTCTCGAATTCTCCGCGCCGAGCCCAAGCTCCCCAGCCCCCGCCCTCTTCGACCGCTCCCCTCCGTCCGCCATGGCGTCCTCCGACTTCTTCCAGGAGCCCTTCACCGTCAACAGCAAGAACGTCGTGTACACGGCCGACGAGATCACGTCGCACTACACGTACACCACGACGCGCGTGGAGGGCACGGTGGCCACGCCCCTGGAGGAGAAGACGCAGCGCAAGGTGCCCAAGCTGGGCGTGATGATCGTGGGCCTGGGCGGCAACAACGGCTCGACGCTGCTTGCCAGCATCCTGGCCAACAAGCACCACATCACGTGGACCACCAAGGAGGGCGTGCAGGAGCCCAACTACTACGGCTCCGTCACGCAGGCCTCCACCGTGCGCCTGGGCACGAACGCCAGCGGCGAGGGCGTGTACATCCCGTTCCACAACCTGCTGCCCATGGTCTCGCCCAACGACCTGGTCATCGGCGGCTGGGACATCTCGTCGCTCAACATGGCCGAGGCCATGAAGCGCGCGCAGGTGCTGGACCACGACCTGCAGCGCCAGCTCGTGCCGCACCTCGAGAAGATCAAGCCGCTGCCCTCCATCTACTACCCGGACTTCATCGCCGCCAACCAGGCCGACCGCGCCGACAACCTGCTCAAGGGCTCCAAGCAGGAGAACCTGGACGCCGTGCGCCAGCAGATCCGCGACTTCAAGACGAGCAACGGCCTGGACAAGGTCATCGTGCTCTGGTCCGCCAACACGGAGCGCTTCTCGGACATCGTCGAGGGCGTGAACGACACGTCGGCCAACCTGCTCGAGTCCATCAAGGCCGGCGAGGCCGAGATCTCGCCCTCCACGGTCTTCGCCGTGGCCTCCATTCTCGAGGGCTGCTCGTACATCAACGGCTCGCCGCAGAACACGTTCGTGCCCGGCGTGCTGGACCTGGCCGAGGAGAAGAAGGTGTTCGTGGGCGGCGACGACTTCAAGTCGGGCCAGACCAAGATGAAGTCGGTGCTCGTGGACTTCCTCGTGTCGGCCGGCATCAAGCCCACGTCCATCGTGAGCTACAACCACCTGGGCAACAACGACGGCAAGAACCTGTCGGCGCCCCAGCAGTTCCGCTCTAAGGAGATCTCCAAGTCCAACGTCGTGGACGACATGGTGGCCTCCAACCGCCTGCTCTACAAGGAGAACGAGCACCCGGACCACGTCGTCGTCATCAAGTACGTGCCGTTCGTGGGCGACAGCAAGCGCGCGCTGGACGAGTACACGTCCAAGATCTTCATGAACGGCCACAACACCATCTCGATGCACAACACGTGCGAGGACTCGCTGCTGGCGTCGCCGCTCATCCTGGACCTGGTGCTCGTGTGCGAGCTGGCCGAGCGCATCACGCTCAAGAAGGAGGGCGCCGCGGACTTCGAGCACCTGCATTCGGTGCTATCCATCCTGAGCTACATGCTCAAGGCGCCGCTCGTGCCGCGCGGCACGCCTGTGGTCAACGCGCTCTTCGCGCAGCGCGAGTGCATGATCAACATCTTCCGCGCCTGCGTGGGCCTCGCGCCCGAGAGCCACATGCTGCTCGAGAACAAGCTCGCCAGCGAGATCAACGCGCGCCAGTAAGCGATCGGTCCAGTCGACCCAAGCACTGCAGCACTCGCCTGGCAGCGCTGCAACCTGTATATGACGTAGCGACGCGAGCTCCAAAAAACTATTCTTTTATTTTCCCGTCAATACACCTCGTAGTATCAACTCTCGTAGGGCAACTTGACCTGGATCTCGACCACCGGAATGTGTCGCGTGGTCCACGTAGGCGGCGCCAACATTGATGTGCGCCACACCGACCAGATCGTTCCACGGAAAAGATCGGCGCGACACGTGGCCGGCCTCGCCATTGGCCAAAATTCGCCGCGCGTCACGACGACGAGCGCGAGGTGAACTGCACCGCGGCCATTTCCAGATCCGCGTCAAGCAGCAGCTCCCCACTCGACCCCACCGAGCACCATGGCCGCCCCCGCGAAGATGCGTCTGCGCTCCGAGAAGCACCTGGCCAACATCACCAAGCGCGGCCATGTCTCGCAGCCCCAGAAGGTGCGTCGATCCCGTCCCTATCCGCTTAAAATGCGGCCTCAAGAGAGCTGACTCGTTGCTGCATGCGTGCGTCTGAATTGCAGGAGGACAAGGGCTACAGCGTCGGCCCCGTGCTCATGGGCTTCTTCCTGTTCGTGCTGGTGGGATCGTCCGTCATCCAGATCCTGCGCACGGCGCAGCTCGGCCTCTAGGCGCCTTGCGCCCCCGACGACCCGCCTGTACACCCATCCATCCCGTCTGTATGGAGCGACGACGAAGCAAACTGCCTACATGAGCTGCCCCAAGTGCTATACTCTCGACAGTTCTGTCGCCAGAGAGTCAAAGTGCAGCCTTGTGAGGCTGGACAAGCGGCAGGTTGCTGCGCTGTCGTCGCTAATTTAATAGTATGAGCTACCTTCCACTTCGAATTGATGTTGCGTTGCTGTTTCAGCAGTAGGAGTGTGCTCGTGTTGACAAGCAAGACGCAAAGGAAAGAGGCGCGTTGATGTGTAGCTGGAACTTTTATTGAATCAATAGGCTCTGTGCGAACCAGGACAGTCGCCGCCGATGATGCTGGCTGCGGGCTCGTCCCGGCCCTACGGCGCCGTGCTTGTCTACAACTCCGAGTGCAGCGACTCGGTGGCCTTGATCTTGGCAATGAAGTCGGCCTTCTCGACGCAGCCGACGCACTCCACGCCGCGCTCGCCCAGGATCTTCCGCAGCTGCTTCACGCGCATCTTGGAGTAGTCTGTGTTGGCGTCCGTCTTGACGGCTGCAGCCACGAACAGCAAAAAACAGCAACAGCACCATCAAGGGTTAGCCACTACAAAACCAACAGCACGACTAGCTGGCCAGACAGAGCCGACGTACGGTATCGCATGGAGCAGAAGTCCGGGTTCTTCTTCTCGAGCGACTTGCAGATCTTGAGCGAGTCCTTCTTGAACGACACCTGGCGGGCCACGTCCTTCTTCAGCGGCTCCAGGTTGTAGCACTGCAGCAACAGATACCACAAGTTGTCAGCCTCTGCAGCCACGTCCGACAGTGTGTATCAATCACGCTTCGCTTCGTACCAGCTTGTTGTCCTTGGTGCTGAGCTTCTTGCCGCAGTGCTTGGTGACGGCCTTCTCGGCCACGGCCTGCGTCTTGGCCTTGGGCGACTCCTCCAGCAGCTGCGCGTACGTCACCTTGAGGTCGTCGATCACCTTGACGCACACTGCAGAGAGCAACAGCAACAAGTACGTGGCGGGCAGCCCAGTCAGAAGTTGCCCATTAACTGGTTAGCACCGATTGCCGCGCACCTTCGCACTCCTTGTCGTCGGCCTGCACGGCCGGGGCCGCTCCCAGCACGAGCGCCACGAGGGCCAGCAGCACGACACGCTTGGTGCTCAACATGTTCGGCACGAGATCAGCGAGACGGCGGATATCCTGAAATGGCCGACCTTCGGCTGGACGCGTGTACAGCCTTCGACGAGACCCTGCAAATCGGGTGGTTTAACTCGATCGGAATACGCGGGTATGGTTTTATATAGGTGGTAGGTGATGAAATTACATAGTAAAGTTGTCGCATTGTACCCGATTATCCGGCTATATTAAGTGTGTGCAGGTTCTGGAGCTGCCACGTGGAAGCGGTGCGATCTAGAACATGGCTACATCCGGATATTTGAATGGACAACTTCGTCCTAGTATCAGTAGTTTTGAGCTGCTTCATGGCGCCGGGTCTACGAGTAGCGCGTCTGCAAGTCGTTGAAGAAGCCGCTCGTCATGTTCTTGAGCTGTCGTTGCATTACACGATCATAGATATTAGCACGATTATGAGCGCTTCCGCTTAGGATGAGAAACGGCACACAGTACCTTCGCAGCCTTGTTGGCCATGTTGTCCTTCATGAGCTGCAGTTGGTAAGCGGCTTCATCGGTCACTGCAGAAAGAATAACACAATAGCTAAGAAACCAACAAGCCTCTATCGATGATGTAGGCACACGTACGCTCTCCGGACGCCGATCGACCTCTGGTGTTGTTGCCGTAGAAGGCGTCACTTGAGATCGACTGCGAGCCCTGGAATCGTTGCAGCTGAGAGCTGTCCGCCTGCACTGCTTCGCCGCCGAAAAAGTTGTCGGACGAAATCGACTTGGCGTTCTTGTATTTGTCCAGAGTCTGCGTTTGCACCGGGGCAGGCTGATATGTCGCTGGCGCGGGTGCGGCTCTCGCTGACGTGCGCTCTCTGCAGGGCGATGAAACAAAAAGCAAGGAAATGAAACCATTAGCAGCGATGCAAGGATAGTAAGAATGCACTGATTGGTACTCACTCTTCAGCCTCTTGCAGTGCTCGGGCCAGGGCTTCATCGTCCTTAATCTGCTTCTCCATTGACAGCTCCTCGGCGGTAGGTGCAGGCGGCGGAGGGTTCTGTAGCGCAACGATGTAAAGGTGATAAGTATATCACCCCAACGCCAGAAGAGCACCTGTGCACGAACCTCGAACGGGATGTCGTCAAAGTCAAAGTCATCAGCGCCCGTCGACAGCTTAGTAGCGCCAAGGCGCGTAGCCTTGCCACCAGTCGACAACTTCGTAGCTCCAAGACGAGTAGCCTGTAGGCCAGTGTCAATTAGCACGCAACTCAGCACAATCGAACTAGCGACTGAATCTACCCTACCTTGCTCGTGCGCGTATTCAGCCGCGTCGTGCTCATGGTAGCGGGGGTCGTAGCCTCTCCAGCCTTCGCGCCCAGCAACACAACGGGGCGGTTCACACTCAACAGCCCCGACGGTTGCGTAGGAGCTGCAGCGGGCGTCGGCTTCTTCACCACCGGAGCCGCAGCCGGCACTTCACGCTGCAAGTGGCCGTGCACAGCAGCCGAGTTGGTCTCGCTCTTGATCTCCACGTGCTTCACCAGCGCCTCCAGACCATCAATGTCGTTGTCCCGCGTCTCCTACACAAAACACCACCACCCACAACAATTCTCTCGTCAACACACCACCACCCCCAAAAGAAAAGCTACAATACTTCAACTCGCAATCCGCACCTGCTCCTCCTCCGGGGCCACGATCTGCAGCTTGGACGCCTTGACCTTCTTGGCCAGCGCGATCTTGTACAGCTGCGCCGCCTTGGAGTTGTACTTGGCCTCGATCTGTCCACAACCAAAAGCGATACTATCAGCACACATCTCCCGCCCGCTATCCTGTTGACGTGTGGGCAGGTGGAGCTCCTGGGCACGCACACTCGTCATCTCGGCAGCGCCGTACTGCTTGAAGAACTTGCGCGCCTCGGCGTTGCCGCCCTCGGACATGGCCTTGAGCTGGTCCTCCGTCCACTCGTCCATGTCGATGGAGCGCACGAACGACAGGTGCACGCCCAGGCGCCGGTGGTAGCCCGAGCAGTCGAGGCAGATGAACACGCCGTACGTGACCGTGGCCCACGTCGGGTGGCGCTTGTTGCAGTCGAAGCAGCCCTTGTTGGCCACGCTCGAGCGCAGCTTCTGGAACCACGCGTCGCGCACGGGCGACGGCACGTACGCGGGCTTGGTCGACGCGCTCATCGGGTACCGGTATACTAGGCAGACTCGACTTCACCAGCGCGAAATTGCAAATGGCGGCGGTTACCGGTGACGTGGTGGACTAA
>JAHWLF010000930.1:0-10003 GCA_024679295.1 Phytophthora parvispora
GCCGTCGAGGCCTCGCGCGGAAAACGTTCCGCGGCGGAGTTATATATCGCCCCGGTGGTCAGCGCCGAGAGGGAAGCCGCGCTCTGTGCGGATCTCGCCACCAGCCGACGAGCACGGCTTCGTACCACGGTCGCTCTGTGATATTTACGCGGTCTGCGCGACCGCCGATGGCGGCAGCTTCAGCTCGGCGGGCCTGCACAGCATGCCACGAGAAGACCGCGCTGTCGGCGAGTTGCATCGCCTTCTTCGGACACCGGCGGGGTCCGTTGAGCGAGCCATTAGTCGAGGATAATCCGTCCGGAGTCGTGTCGGTGTTGGAACTGCCTGGCCTAGCGAGGTTGCGGCGAGCTCCGTTGGTTTTGTGTGTCAATGCGAGCGAGTTTGTCTTCTTGCCTCCTTCCCGCCTGGCTGAACCGCTGATCTGACGCTTATGAAGCTTTAATCTGGGATATAGTGGCCGCTCATCGATTACGAACGGGTCCCGTGTTGTAGAGCAAAGCTTGCGTCTCAGTGTTCTGTTGCCTTGACAGGAGTCAATTATTGCCTGCACTCCCACGACATACAATGAAAAAGAGTTGAGTGAAGTAAGAGCTACAACGGTGGCAGATAGTGACGGATGCTAGGCTCGTATTTGCTCGGTTCGGCTTCGCACCGGCTCAGCCCTGGTACCCGCAAGGACTTTGTGAACCAATTTCATGCCGGGGATCGTAAAGCTGAATTGTCTCTGCGGTTGCTTTGGTCAGCAAAACGGTGGGCACTATCCAATAGGTGCAACACTAACAAACAACAAACTATATGCAGTCTTATTGAACTCCGCACGTTCTTATGACACATTGTGGAGTTGTGCTGCAAACTTCTTCAAATCAGGAGGCAAATTACGACAGCGGCGATTCGATAGTTAAGTTATCATTCAACTATCTCCCTGGTTCTCATCAAGAAAGTACGCTTCGCATAACTTCTCCAACTTTCGATGCAACGCATAGCACCCCATTATCTTTACAGCTAACAAGCCCAGACTCGCGCCATTCGCTTGCAGCTTCGTCGTGGCCGCATTAGAGGCCGCAACGAGTGAGGCAAACTGCGAACGGCATTTGTCACTCTGACCGTCATCAATCAGACTGTGAACCTGCTCGATCCTTTCCCACAATGAATGGTACTGTAAGAACACATCGTTATGTTTGCCCGAGCCGTCCTTCAGTGAGTCCAGCAGGTGCTGCGCCGCTACAATTACTTTCGGAATAGCTTTCCAACTCACGATATCTGATACAGATATGCCTGTGAGTTCGGTCACTCCGCCAGCGTTTTTGAGCTCGACCAGCCTCTTCAGCTCGTCCACCACGGTGGAAATCTTGATCCGCTTACCTGGATCCAGTGCACACATCCGAGTGACCAGCTCCCACTGGCTGTCCGCGCAGAGCGGGGGGCGTTTAGGCAACTTGCCGCGTGTAGCATGATATTTCATAGCTGACCTGTCAGCAACACACCACGGCAAACAATGGTCCGATTTCTTGCCTGATTTCACTGCCTCGACGACTCGCAGGGCCTCGACGATGCACATGCCCAGAGAATACACGTCCGACGCAAATGTTGGGCGTTTATTGGTATCGAGAAGCTCAGGGGCCACCCAGTTCCAAGCTCCTGACATCAACATATCACTTTCACTGCTAGAGACCGAACTGAGACCAAAATCTGTCACCTTTGCCTTCAAGTCGCTTCCGATGACAATGTTGTTCCCTTTTAAGTCCCCATGGATAACATCTCGAGCATGGAGATATTGCACGCCCAGAGCAGCTTCGTGCAACTTCGACCAGAGTTCATCGGGGTGTTTTCGCAAGTAACTGACCAATGTCCCGTTGGTGGCGTACTCGCACACGAAGAAGGGTCTGCCAACGTGACACGCGCCGAAAAGTCGAACGACGTGAGGGTGCCCGAAGCGAAACCAAATGTCCACTTCACGGCGAAAGATTGAGATAGCTTGTGCTCTTTTGGTAGCAATCGCTTCGGCTTGCGTAGCTGACGGGTCAGGTGATGTCGACAGACTCGAATGCCTATTTGAATCATGCGTAATATCCAATGTCACTCGTTTCACCACCACATCCGAGTCCAGCCATTTGGCCTGGTGCACGCTCCCGAAACCACCTTCACCCAGACAATTCCACTCGTCGATAATCAATTCGTACCACGGTATGAACCATTCTGGTGTAAGCTCCGGAATACTATCGGCCTCGAGCTTGCTTGTGATCTCTTTGTACGTTCGCTTCATCCCCTCAAGTTGGTTGTTTGTGTATTTGCCCAAAGCGTCTTCAATTTCATCTTTCAACGTCCTTAGAAAAGCTGACCGTTCTTCGGGTGACTGAATGTCCTGTAGCAAAAGAAACGTATCGGATACACCTAACACAAATAATTCGGTCTGCTGGCTGCTTCGTTTTCGCCACTGAGTACTTGTATCCACTGGGTCTTTCAAACCTAACGACTCCTTCAATGACTCAATTCGCCATTGGAAGGCGTAAACGCTGGTAGTAGTGACTCGTGTTGATGACAGCCGCATCATTTTTACTTGCTGGGGTGCCATCGTCAGCGCTAGATAAAACTGGGTTTGCAGCGTTTCATAACGTTCAAGCACTTTCGTGTGGTGCGCATCATTACAGAGGCACCGGCGTAAGCTCTTCAGCTCGTCGAATACTTTGCAATACTGGGAATTGTCGCACCCCTCCATGCATGACTGAATTTTCAACCACATTTCTTCCAGTTTGCCGCCCTTGTATTCATGAAAGCAACTCCCCACATTGTTATCAAAGTGCGGATCGTAGCTGGAGCACGATTTCAACTCCAAATATTCTAGCTCGTGGACGACACGCGACAGATTGGCTCGTTCGCTAGGATCATGACTGCACATGCGCCATATTAACTCACGTGCATCTCCAGGTGGTGCGTAGGGGCTGAAGTACGTACTCCCCGTCTCCGGTGTCCATTTTGCTTTACAATTCCTTGTGCTCTCTTCGCTTTCGTAGCTCCATGGTACCTCTCCCGTGGTAGCTTCCAAAATACACATTCCCAATGAATAGACATCGGACGCGTACGATGGAGGCTCCCCTCGCAGCACCTCAGGAGCCTGCCAGCGCATATGTCCAACTACAAAGGAGGATCTAGTTAATGCACCACTAAATCCAAAATTTGAGATCCTCGCCATTCCGTCACTACCGATCAATATGTTACGACAACAAAGGCCACCGTGAACGATACTCCGCTCGTGAAGGTACTCAAGTCCTAGCCCCGCCTCGTGTAGGTATTTCCACATCCTCTGCATCTTCATCGACGAAGGTTTTAGACAATCAAGAAGTGACCCTTGACTAAGGTACTCACATACGAAGAATTGCAAATGGTGGGTTGGTTTAGACACGCCGTACATCTTCATCCCATTAGGGTGGCGGAGCCGCTGCCACAGGTAAGCTTCATCCTCGAATAACGAATAGGATACGTTTGAATGGAACAGCTTGACGATTACATCAGCATCGAGCCATTTAGCTTGGAAGTCACCCCCAAAATGGTAGTTCTTGGAGACTGTCAGTTCGATTTCAAACGGCGGAATCAAGAAGCTTGGCGGGCGACCGGAAGTAATTTCAATTAAATCACTCGCGTCTACTTGATCTGCCGGTTGGAGGTGCGGCGTGAGTATCTGCACAATGTCGTAGTATCCATAATTCATAGCCAGGCATACTGCATTATTCCCATCCTTGTCCTGGATATTCACGCCTGCACCGCATTTTTCAGCAAGGCACTGGGCAATCTCGACATACCCATTCACAGCGGCCAGCATCAGCGCTGAGTATCCATCATTGTTTGTAGCATTCACGTATGCGTCACGTAGACCAGCAAGGAGCTGCGTATTATAATTGGCTTCAATTTGATCGGCTAGCCACTGAACTACGTCAACGTAGCCGCGTTTTACGGTCCACATCAACATTGTGTACCCGTCATTGTCCCTACTATCTACCTCCATACTGAAGCGACTTTCACTGTCTGGGGCACTCACATTTGCTCCACATTCATCAACTAGATACTGGGCTACCTCGACACGGCCATTCATAATGGCCAACATCAGCGCTGAGTATCCATCTTCGTTCTTTGCATTCACGTTTGCGTCGTGAATTTCGTGCGCGGATTGGAAAAGCTCAATTTCACATTCGTTTGCGTCGCTATCAGAGAGCCAACGTACCATGTTAATATAGCCGCATTGTGCGGCCCACATCAGTAAAGTGTGTCCGTCATGGCCCGTAGGTAAAACCGCGCCTACACCAGGAGCATTATCTGGGATACTCACATCTGCGTCGTATTTTGCAGCAAGCAACTGAGCAATCTCAATATTTAAGCCTAACACAACAGACGCCATCAACGCCGAGTATCCATAATCGTCCTTGACATTCACGTCTGCGTCACGTTCGCCAGCTAGATACTGAACAATGCTTAGGTGTCCCGCAGAAGCAGCCCACCATAGCGCTGTTCTTCCCTCATTGTCAATGGCATTCACCTCAGCACCACATTCGCCAGCGAGATACTGAACAATGCTCAGGTGTCCCCATCTAGCGGCACACATCAATGCTGTGTCTCCATCGTCCCTCTTGCCATTCACGTCAACGCCACATACACCAGCGAGATACTCCACAATGTCGAGGTGTCCCGATCTAGCGGAACACATCAAAGCTGTATTTCCGAAAAAGCCCTTGTCATTCACGTCAGCGCCATGCTGCTCCACGAGGCACCGAACCAGCTCGAGGTTGCCCGCTTCTGCAGCGTCTATGAGGGCGTTGTTCACCATCGATGAGGACGCAGCAAATTGGGAACTGATTCACCCCGTGGGCAGTGCGCAGCTCAGTGCCAAACGTGCCGGTGATTCAGACCAGAAAGCGTTTCGGCGCGCAGGTCCATAGCTGCGGGTGGTAGATCTAGACCATCATTCTTTGCAGTGGCCTGATATAGACAAAGTGGAAAAGTGCATTTGCAAGCCTCGATTTTATCATTCCTGTGATCCAAGTAGATGCACCTTGTGGGTAATGGCGTTGCTGGTCGTACGCTGTGAGTGCTGGAGGTGAAGGTGAATTGTGAGAAAGCATTCCTGGTCGAGAACATCTCACAACCACGTGATCCGTTTTCGGTGAAGTCACGAACAGAGTTGTCGACACGAAAGAATACCGATGCACTGCACACGAGCTCTATTTCTCTCAGGTCTACATGCAGCACTACTACTATCGGGACACTTGACCCACTCAATCTCTCACGGCTTCTCCTCCTCCTGGTTATGCTCACGCTGCGCGATCTCTCGGTGCTTGCGGGTGCTGCCCTCGAGGCCACCCAGCACGTCGTCGCCCTCCTGGCCGTTGCTGGGGATGACCATCTCGAACGTCTCCGTCACCACTGTGTACTGGTAGTAGCCGCAGCGCGCGATGGGCTTGGTCTTCTTGACGTCCAGGATGCCGTCGGTCAGCACCTCGTCCTTGATGTGCACGGCCACGACCTTGCCGATGATGACGTCCACGGAGCCCATGGGCGGATTGCCCGGCAGGCGCAGCGTGCTGTAGTACTCGCACTCGAACTTGACGGGGCTGTCGGCCACCATGGGCACGCCCTGGATGTGCCGGGACATCTCCTTCTTGAGGCCGGCGCGCTCGAACTCGTCCACGCCCGGGGCTACCTGCTCGGCCGTGATGTTCACGGCCTCGCGCAGGTCCCACGTGGCGAGGTTCCAGCAGAACTTGCCCGTGGTCTCGGTGTTCACGGTCGTGTCCTTCTGCTTGCCCGAGGGCTTCTGGTTGGCGCTGAACATGACGTAGGGCGGGTCGAAGGTCAGGTTGTTGAACTGCGAGTACGGCGCCAGGTTGGCCTCGCCCGAGGCCGACACGGTGGAGATCCAGCCGATGGGGCGCGGGATCACGCAGGCCTTGAACGGGTCGTGCGGGAGGTTGTGCTCCGTCTTGCCAGGCTCGTAGAACATGGTCGCTGCCGTCGGGGAGGTGCTGCTGCTTGGTCGGAAGCGAGTTAGGAAGTGACGACCCGGATCGGCAGCGTCTTCCTCTGCGACTATCGGACTCCGATTCGGAGCGCCACACACGGCCTGATGAGTGCTTGCACTTGGTATTGCGCGCCGCCTCTATGGATCATTACGCGCCGCGGTTGTGACACTCAAATCGCCATCACTTTGCATCTCCATCTGATCGTCTCAATGATCGAGGCGGCCCCGGGCTTTCGGTGAGCGTGGTGGTTGGTGTCCTGTATCAACGCTTCTCGCTTCGGGTGTCTCTATTATTTACAAGTTCTGCGCGTGTCAGTTGCTCGACGGTCTCCGCTAGAATTCCATGCCGATTGCCAGAGCCAAGTGGATCCATCTGCGTTCACATCACCTCTGCCTCGACGACGTCCTTGGTCTCCTTCTTCTCCTCCCCCCTCAGCAGCGGCTGCGCTGGTTGGCTTGAAATGGTGGAGAGCACCGTCGTCCAGACGAGATTGACGCAGTTGATGAACAATATGCGGTACTGCAGCGGCACGTAGCCGTAGTTGACAATGTTGGCGATGGGCCAAATGGCGTAGTTGGCCTTGAGCGTCTGCGGCAAGCGGTCCGCAGCGAAGTCCAAGCCGTCCATGAGCGTCTTGCCCTCCATCATCTGCTTGGTCGTGAAGAAGAGCGTGTTGATGCCCGGCGCCAGCACGAACATGTCCAGCAGCATCTTCTTGAACACCACGACCTTGCCGTGGCTGCCCACCGTCCGCTCGATGAAGTTCACCCACGTATGTGCGATCGGCGCGAAGAGGACGCTGCCCCAGATCATCATGCGCATGGTGCGCGCCGTGCTGGCGCTCACGAGCGCTCCGTCGTCTGCGGTCTCCTCTCGATGGGATGTCTGGTCCTTCGGCACTCGAGACTTCTCCACCCGCTGCGCCCGTCGTCCTCGGCCACCTCTCGATGAGATATCTGGTTCTTCGCCGCCCGAGACTTCTCCACCCGCTGCGCGATGCGGTCCCCCAGGCAGAACAGCACCGCCGACGTGACGCTCTTGGTCAGCACGGGCGCGCGACGCAGCCAGCCATCGTACAGCAAGCCCAGTCGGCGCATGACCGCAATTCCTGCTCTGAAGGGGACCACCACACGATTGTGACAGCGTCGTCACCTCCCCTTAGACCCGTTACAAAAACGCGATGGATGAGTGCGTTGCGATGGTGTTCAACGCGCAGGCATCGGGGGCTTCAAGGTGAACTTCGTTCGCAAAGTGCTGTTGGTTGTCATTCAATACATATTTTTTGTATTGTATTGAAACTGACTGCTAGGTTCTCGTGGTCTTCCGAGTCAAACGAGCGCTTAAACGACGGCAGGAATGGCAGCGCTGTGACGGGGTGGGTGGCCATGTAGGAGAGGACGGAGGCCCAGCCGACGTTCACGAAATTGGCAAACAGCAGTCGGTACTGGAGCGGCATGACTCCGTACGTGATGGAGTTGGCCGCCGGCCACAGCATGTAGTTAGCCATGAGCATCATCGGCTGCTTCTCGACCGAGTCGTCGAGCGCCTGTTGGAACGGCTTGCCGGCCATGACGCCCGTGGTCGTGAAGAACCAGATGGGCATCTGCGGTGCGAGGAAGACCATGTCGGCCGCCACCTTCTTGGCCACGACCAGCTTTCCGGACCCGACGAAGACGCGCTCCATGAGGTTGTACCAGTTGTGCATCATCGGACTCAAGAAGAGCCCACCCCAGACCATCATGCGGACGGTCTTGGCAGCGCTCTCGCTCATGAGGTGGCCTTCCTCGACGACGGTGTCTTGCTCCAGCTCGGCCAGCTCCTCTTCGGTCTTGCCGATCTTCTCGATGCGCTGCGAAAGGCGGTCTCCGAGTCCGAAGAGCACGGAGGATGTCGCCATCTTGGTCAGCAGCGGCCGGCGGTGCAGCCACTCGTCGTACACGAACCGGAAGCTGCGCATGGTTTGGCGTCGAGCGGCTGTGTGCGTGCTCGTGCTCGGGCTCCGATTCCGAAATGATCGAAGGTCGTCGCAGGCGGAACGCAATGTGGTGGGTGATACCTCAGCCATACATACGCCAAGTGAACGGCAGTTGAGCAGGTACACCCAACCACTTCAACTTCAGGAATCGACTAGCACAAGGCAATTCCTTGCTTGTTGTTGCGCGACAGCAATAGCTGCGGGTACAGGGTTCCTATTCATGGAGCTGCAGTCTTCGGGTTCTTATTCTCTTCAGTTGGCATCGGCAGACCAAGCATGGTCTCATTTTGCCGTTGAACAGGGTCAAATCGCCGATTTCTTGGTAAAAAATTCCAGGTGGAACGATGCATTCGCTCGATCGCGGTTTAACACCGCTTCCTGGCAACGCGGTCAAGTGCGGTGGGGACACAATGTCCATTGTTCAGAAATGAGACACGGAGTGGTCTTGCAGCACCATTCCCTTGCATGCTCACCCATCAACACGCTTGTCCGTTTGTGCGCGACGTCATTTACCAATCTTCTCTCCATTGCCGAGAGCCGAAGATAACGGTACACGACCAAAATGCGCAGCTTCCGACTGGTGTACGACGAGTGGCTGCACCGCCAGCCGCTTCTGACCAAGATGGTGACGTCCTCTGTTTTGTTTGGCTTGGGAGATCGACTTGCTCAACGCGTGGAGAAGATCGGCAAGACCGAGGAGGAGCTGGAAGAGATGGCAAAGGATAATCTTGTGGAAGAAGGCCACTTGATCAGCGAAAGCGCTGCCAAGACCGTTCGCATGATGGTCTGGGGTGGCATGATCATGACGCCGATGATGCACACTTGGTACAACCTCATGGAGCGCGTCTTCGTCGGAACAGGCAAACTCGTCGCGGCCAAGAAGGTGGTGGCCGACATGGTCTTCGTGGCGCCTCAGATGCCCATTTGGTTTTACACGAGCACGGGGCTTATGGCTGGCAGGACACTGCAGGACGCATTCGATGACTCGATCGAGAAGCAACCGATGACGCTCATGGCCAATTACATGCTCTGGCCTGCGGCCAACTCCATCACGTACGGAGTAATGCCGCTTGAGTATCGACTTCTTTTCGCAAACTGTGTGCACCTCGGGTGGGCGTCGTTCCTCTCCTACATGGCCAGCCACCCCATCCCAGCACTGCCGTTCTTGCCGTCGTTTATGAGGACAACAGCGGATGATTCTAAACCTGACGAAAAGAAAAGCGAGCAGGAGAGGAAGGCTCGCTCCACCATTTCCCACGCGCAATCCGCTTAACAGAGCGAATCATAGTAGATCACCGACAAACGCTTTGCCGAATGGAAGAAAATGTCCCCCCTCCGCACTACCGATGTTACCAGGTTTTACTTTGCAGGAACGAGAGTGGTTCGCTGAGTGCCGGCTAAATGAAACCGGCTAAATGAAATTCGATGACATCGCGTTGTCTACGAGCTACGGGGGTGGGCCGAGCTGGATCAATACGTGTTTATTGCCTTGCTACGAGAACGTGGTACGTGCTGGCTTTGGTGGGGTCGATGTATTGGCGCTTGCAGAGCACAGCTTCACATTTTGGAGATCACGTGCGCGGTCATTATAGCGGCCGGGGCTTGCAGTGAAAAAGTTTGTCAAGTTTCTGGCAACCAAAAGTCAATCTCCGACTTGACCGTTGAAACGGAAGCAGGAGTCGTGCTGGCCGGCATCATAGAATCTGCTTCGGGCGCGTAAATCAGCGGCTGAGGACGGCCCTGCGGAAGATCTCGCGACGTCTCGCACGAGTGAGAAGGCCCCTTCGCAACAAGATCGCTCCCCGCGCCATCGATTGATCCACCCGCTATACACACTTTTCAATTCGCCTCCGTCGCCCAAGATCAGCAGCAACGCTAGCAGTGTTCGTGCTAAAATCAAGAACGAAGAATGACCAAGTGGTGGTTCATAGTGACGCTGACAGCGATATTCACCAGCACCGCTATGGGCGCTTGCCCTAACAAGTGCTCGGGGCACGGTAAGTGCGGCCTCAACGACGTC
>JAHWLF010000931.1:0-10323 GCA_024679295.1 Phytophthora parvispora
GCCACCGGGAGGACGACGCTGACAGGGCAGGCGAAGACGACGCGGCCGACGAGAACCCACAGCCGGCCGCGGCCGAGGAGCCGGCGCAGCAGGAGCAGGACGAGCAGAAGATGGAGTAGATACTTTCTCTCTCTCTCTCTCGATCTCTCTTATGCTGCACTCATAAGTGTGGACAGGGAGGCTGTGCTGGAGAGGAGAGGAGCTGCTCGTGTAATGCATGCTGGATTTCTTCTGTTGAGAGGGAGGTGCTGGGTTTGTTAGCTTTGTGAGATGTTGCTGTTTTTGTTTCCTGTGGTGATAGAGCAGATCAAGATTCAACGCGTTCGAGAGAGGTAAGTGGGCATTTCGTTGTATTATTGCTGATCTTCTGTCCGGGGATTTCTGATGGGGTGTGAAGCTGTTTGGCGTGTTTAAAGCAGGGCGCTGACCAAGAGGGATGAGAGCAGTGTCATGCACGCGGTCGCGAGACTTGTGAGCTTGACCGAAGGAGCTGCGTTGGGGGTCGAGCCGACGGAGGCGGCAGCTTCGGTGTATGGCAGCGTGACTGACTGGTTCGAGTACGTGCAGCCACCACCGTTCGGGATGTGCAGCAGCAGCGTCTTCGCGTACGAATTGTAGCCGTTCAGCGTGTCCACGAACCAGTCCTGGAGGAAAGTCTTGCTCTCGCCATCTTCCGCGCTGGCATCGCCCAATGCATAAAGCACCTGCTCTGTGGCTCGAAGGCCCATACGTGGCAAGCTCGTCGACGAGACAGCATAATCCAGCAGCACACTGCCGCGGATGGACTTGCCCGAGGTGAAGAGGTCAGAGAGCGACACGCTCGTGCCGTCTGCGTCGATGGTCTCCGAAAAGATCTTCCAAGAGCCCAGGTACTGCGTGAACGTGTCGATGGGCTCGAGGCAGATGCCCATGGTGTCCACATTGTTGGAGCCGAAGCCGATGGTAGCGGCAGTGCCCTTGGTGTTGGTGAACTCCTTGCCCGCAAACACGTTGCACATCTGGTCGTTGGGGATTTGAGCGAGGTTCAACAGCGTCGAGGACGGATCGTCGTCCTGGCCGATGAAGGTGAAGGAGTTATAGATGGAGTAGCCACAGAGCTCCTTCGTCGAGACACCTTTCAGGTTCGTGAACGTTCTCTCGCTGCATTCAATGTTGGCTGTGAGCTGCACAAGTTTGATCACCATGTCATTCAGAGCGTCGCCGCCGAACAACGTCTTGAATTCGCTGAGGAAATCGTCGCAACACCCGCCCACGCTGTTGAAGGCGTCCATGATGGTGTCCGTCATAACGGACTTGACGCAGGGCATAATAGTGTCATCGACCATGGGACACATGGTCGACCATCCTTCCTCAGTGCTGAGATCTCCGTTGAAGTTTTCAAGAGTGGAGAGGCAGTTCTTCACGGTGGCTGAACTAGCGAGCGAGGTGTAGATTGCCTTGGGGTCGATGGCAGCGGCGCATTTGGACAGCCAAGGCAACGCCGTGTCGATCTCCTTGAAAACAGTGGGGAAGTCGATTGGCGACAAGTCGGTTTCGGTCCAGGTGGCGAGAGACTTGGCCAGCGTGCTGTCCGAATCAAGCAGCGTCTTGCATGTCGAAGCTTCGGTTGCCTGGTGAAGGCCAATGGCGAGTAGGAGTGCCAGAGCGGGGCCGAAACGAGAAGCGTAGAGACGCATGCTTGGGTGGTGCTGGCTGCGTTGGTTGGTGGTTGTGGCTGGGAAGGCAAATTGCAAACTGAGGAGTGTGGAGCCGGCCTCGCACTCTTCGGCGGGAAGCTAGGTTGCCACCCGATTGCTTTACGGCTCGGTACCCGTCCCCAAATAGCGCTTGGTCCGTCTGTAGTGTCTCGCTGGAGCTTCAAGCATAGCATCAGATCAAGGTGGTTTCTCGCGATGGGATTGTGCAGTCACCATCTCAACTTCAGCTCATACATGTTGTAGATGTATATCAATGGTCCTCACCGTTGCCAATAGATAAAAGATGAGTTCAGGAACGCTATTCTTACGTGAAATGGTTTCCGTTTTCTGCTGAACAACTGCCGAGTGTGCTTTGGGTGAACTGTTGGAAGAGTACTCGAGTATGCAACAAGACGCGATGGTAGTGTGAAGAAGGCCGATGCGTACTATAGACGGATTCTTAATACCAGCAAGCACCGCAACGCAGCTTTCCACTTTGCAACAAGAATTTTCGCGGATGCCATTCATACTCCAATTTTTTCACACAAGCTGTGTATAGTGAGTTTGGTTTTCATGTTGATTCAGGGGAACATTTTTTATACTGCAGATAATACTTGAATTAGTAAGTAAGATATTGTGCTGGATGGAAGAATGAATTGTAATGTGTTGTCCACTTCTCTACAGAAGTGACATCACCACGACCGACACAAGGGAATCGCACCAGTCCACGATATGTCCAATAGTGTCGTCGCCGATGATGACTTCTCCGAGACTGTGCTTGAGGGTGCGTTGGAAGCGGTACTGAATGCTGTGATAGCATGGCCCAAACAAGTGCAGCCACCGTCGTCTGGGATGTGTAGGAGCTGGTATCTGGCCACGGAGTAGATGCTCTTGGTCGCGCTCTCGAACACTTCGACCGTACTGATCCCGGTAAATGCCGAGTCCTTTGATGCCAATTCCGCTGGGCCACTAAAGCTGCCACTAATCACTGCAAATGTAGAAATCGACAGCTCGAAGGGAAACCATCGGCAGACTAATTTCTGTGGTAGCGTACGGCGGGAAGACACTTCCTCATTGACAGCGCGATCATGCCGTTGAACAGGTTCAAGAGCCCCGATACCCACTCGGTGGAGCCGGCGATGCAGTTATCGTCCGAGTGGAGGAGTTGGCCCGTTGTGTTATTGAGGCGGTCGGTCAGCACCAGCGGAATCCGTCTCAATGTCCATGTCGATGGATGCCTCCATTGCGGTGCTTGTGCCGTCTGCGTTTAGAGTAGGCGAAAAAATTAACCGTGACGCACACACCCATATATTGCACTACATCGTTCGTGCTAGAGAATGTTTACCCTCACATGTTTCTCATATTTGGCTGTGGGGATTCCCTCGAAAACGTGGAGATCAATATTTTGCAGCGCGCAGGAAATGTTAACTGCTGACAGAGAGCGTTCACGGGCCTAGAGGGAGAATCCACCAAAGGAAATGCGTGAATTCTCCAACTCCAACTCTTTCACGTTCATCAAGTCTGGAGACGACCTCATAGACTTTCCGAGCCTAGCCCAAGTCCCGAAAATAGAGTATTGATCCCCGCAAGGACGTCGCCGCGGCACCCGTTTAACGTGTCCATAATAGACTCCGTCATGAACGCCTTGATGCACGTTTTTCTCGAGGGCCGGGCATGCGTCTGGCCATCCCTCCAGGCTCATGAAGTCGAAATCTAAGGATCTGAGTGTAGTTACTTATCTACACTCCGATCCTTTGACTTCAGCGTGAATGCTGCCATCGGGTCAATAGCAGCAGACTTGGACAACCACGGATACGTTGCGTCAATTCCAGCCGAAGCATCGACAGGAACCACCGAGGCATCGATACCAAAAAAGGATACAACAGCTTGAACGGGATCTGCCAGACCCTGCAAATTGAAGCTAGGTCAACGGCATTCATACCAAGTACACAGACACAACCCAGCAGTTCATACAGCTTCATTCTAGGGTCGCGTATGCACTGATTCGCTGCCTTGAACTGAGAGACTTGTGAGCTGTGAGCTTTATTCGTCCTGGGATTCTGACCCACGAACAGGAAGAACAGGAGCAAAAATATACTGCGGTAGAACCTACCTAATTAAGGAGGCAATTTTCATCAACCAGAATTTTCAGATACGAACAAGACGTTGAACACCATTGCCACGTTATTGCTATGATTGGTTGCTGCAAGCATTTGTTCCAATATGGGTAACTACAAACGGCAGTGGCACACCCGTTCAACCTCACAAAAGAAAGGTCTACCACCGGATGCTATCAACACCTTGGAAAACGATCTATCTTACCTGATGCTCGTTAGAAAACGGACCCCGTTTGCTAAAAATGTTCCTCATACTTCACAAGACCTTGATATTATTTACCAGGGCAGGATAAGAACCTTAGGAGGGTTTGTCTTTGTTTCCATTCATGCGACGAACAAGCATGGGCCCCAGCTTCCTTCGACTGCACTCCAGTTCGCAATTTGCTACGCTTATCAACAACGCCCCCAAGCTACTGTTCTCAACCGAAGATGCGGCTTCACAAGTCTAACCTGCTGCTTGGCCTACTGTGGACTTCCAGCACCCTGGGTTCAGCTGAAGCGACAACGTGCAAGACGCTAGCTGACCCCTCCAGCACGATTCTAAGATCGGTCGCATCAATGGCGCAGATCGACTCCTCGATTATTCCTGTCGATTCATTCTCGGAATTCGACGAAGCGTTCCCGTGGATGTCCAAGTGTTTCGGTGCCATCGATCCAAATGCAGTCTTATTGTCGCTGGAGTCATCGACCAAAGACTGCCTAGCAACTATCAACGAGTTTGAGCTTGATCTCAGCACTTCAGACGGTTGGTCAAATGCGTGTGGTCTGGTAGGCGACACTGTTATCCCGTGCATCCAGTCGGCGATGAAGGAGTCTATCATGGATGCTTTCGATAGTACCAACACGTGCTGTGACGACTTCCTCGCCAAAGTGAAGTCATTATTTGGGGATTCTCTCGACGACATGGTGAACAAGCTGGTTCAGCTGGCTAATAAGGTCGCATGCTCGAAAAGGACTTTTAAGAGCCTGAAAGGCGCCTCAACTACAGAGGTATGCGGCTACTCCATCGTCCAGTCATTTAGCTCCATTGAGTTGGATGACAATGATGGTAGCGGATTCTTGAATCTTTTCATGATCCCAAACAACCAGATGTGCAAGGCATTTGAGGGGAAATCATTCACTACTACCGAAGGCGATACAGCTACGATCGGGTTTGGTTTCAATGACGTTGACACGATGGGCATTTGCTTGCAACCGATAGATTCCCTGGTGCAGTACATGGCGTCATGGCCAATCTTCTCGCTCATTCTCGATGCCAATGGGACAGCTATCACTTTGGCAAACTTGTTTGCTCAAGGAAAGTCGCTTCAGGGCGAGTTGATCATATCATACATGTCGACGCCGACGAACTTGCCCATGATTGCCTTCCGAACCATCAATGATCTCTTGTACAAGCTCGGTGGAGATTATAGCTCAGGCTATTCGGAGGTGTCAGATCCATCGAGTACGGACGGATCTGCGCTATCGGGGAGCGTGGGAGGATCGTATAGCTGGGACAACTCGGACAGCTCAACTGCAATAGTGGACGCGTTTCAGGGATTCGTCGACTCAATGAACCCGTTCGCCACAGATTTAAGTCTCCATATCCCAAATAACGGCGGCTGCACCTACGCCGATCAGTCCATCTCGGACCCGTCGCCAGGGTCTTCATCAGGATCAACGACGTCGACAACAACGACCACAAGTTCTGCGTCTGCGATTAACGTGGACATAGTGATGGCTGTTGGTGTGGCGCTGCTATTTTCCCTGGTTGCCTTGCACTAGACAGACTGGAGTTGAGGCGGACAGCTCGCTACCAATTAGCGCGTTAATTCTGGGCAGCAAACTACCTTTTATTATTTTAATATACAGATCCTGTATAAAATGATCGATGCAATCCTTATTTCAACAACAACGTCAGTTAATAGTATTCAGGCAATTTTTTTACGAAAAGTGACAGAACGCATTCGTATCCCACCGGTGTGTTAGTAGTTTTGCGGAGTTATTTCTTGGTGTATAACTTGCCAGACTTCTGGCTGAAAAAGTGTGAGATACCCGGATCCGAGGGTTTACTGTATCACTAAGATGTATGGATGATATGGAACGCAGCCGCTATGACAGTCATCCCGTGGCTGAATCGTTTTGGCCTCTATCGAAAGTAAAAGCTGGCATTACAACCTATTGATACATGGCTGACAAGTAGTACCTTTTGTACGTTAAAATTAAGCTAAAAAGCTTTATACGACTACATCGAGCTGTACACGACGCACACACACACACATCAACATTTTTCTATAGGCCGACCCACGATTGACCCAAGAGGATGACTATCGCCACGCCCCAGGATAGGATCGACAGATTGGCAGCATCTGAAGACTGGGTCGACACAGTAGTCGCAACCGTCGGAGCACTCGTCACTGCCGTGGCAACGGTATCGATTGCCGAAACCTTGCTTACGTCGAATGGTAGAGTGATCGTTTGGACCGAGAACGTGCAACCACCACCGTTCGGGATGTGCAGAAGCATTGTACCAATGTCAGCGATCAGCCGTTCCACCAGCACGACAGACAAGTCCGCATTTGCTTCACGTGACGAACTCCGGTAGCTGCCGTAATAGTAGTAAGAGCCGCCGTAGTAGCTTCCGCTACCGCTGTTGTTGTAGTCACTGCTGTAGTCGTAGTCGTAACCATAGCCGGCATCATCACTGGATCCGCCACTGTCGCTATCGGAGAAGTTAAACTTATCGCCCACAAAATCATCCGAACTGAAGCTTCCGGAGAAACCGGCATCGTCGCCATTACCGGGGCTGTAGCTTCCGTAGAAGTACCCGTAGCCGTCGTTGGTGTCGTTGTAGTCGCTGTAGTAGTCCGTTGGATAGCGCGCTTCCCCAAATTCACGCACAGCGCTCGCAAACCTCTCGATAGTGAGCTGCACAGTTGCAAGCAGATTGCCAGGCGTGTTAAACCAACTCTTCAAGGTCGTAAAACTGAGAGACTTGCCCGTGGCGAACAAACTTGATGGCGAGAATGAAGTTCCGTTTGCGTTCCAGGTCTGAGCGAAGAGTGGCCACGATGCCACGTATTGGAGCAGCGAGTCGATAGGCTGCAGGCAAATACCTATGGTATCTACACCGTTTGTGCCGAATCCGATCGTGGACCCCGTCCCGTTAGTGAGCTGGAATGGCTTACCCGCAAAGGCGTCACACATCGCAGCATTCGGAAGCTGGATCAGGCCCAGCAGCCGGACAATGTCATCTTCGCTCTCGATGAAGTCGAAAGATTTGGAGATCGAGTATCCGCAGAACTCTGTTGTTGCTTCCCCCGCCAAGTTCGTGAACTTGCGCTCAGAGCACAAGATGTTCACTGCGTATTGACTGAGTTTCTCCACCATGATCGTCAGCGAGTTGGAGAACAGCGTGTCGACTTGATCAAGGAACGAGTCGCAGCAGCCGTTGGCAGCGTCAAAGGCATCCATGACAATCTCTTTCATCGCGTCCTTCACACACGGGACGACGGTGTCTTTGAGCAGCGGACACAGGGTATCCCACCCTTCCTGGGTTCCGAGACCATCACCCAGGTCAGTCCGCTCAATCTTGCGAATGCAGGAAATGAGTCTGGCCGAGGTACGCATGGACACGTAGAATGCCACGGGGTCAATGGCTGCCGCACACGTCGATAGCCAGGGTACCGCGTTGTGGAATTCGGAGAACACCGAGTCGAAAGGGAACTCGGAGAAATCCTCTTGGTAGGCCGTCGCGAGAGACTTGACCAACGTGCTGTCGTTGTCGAGCAGAGTCTTGCACGTTTTCGCGTCGGTGATGTGCTGAGCACTGGATGCCAGCACAATCGTCGGTAGAATGAAGCGGTGAAGCTGCATATTGAACGTGTTCTTGGGGGCCGAGAGGCCGAAGGTGGCGCGGGCGCCTTGAAAGGCGGTAGTTGCTTGGTTGTTTCTTCAGCGAGTAAATTACAGAATGAAAACGATACCTGGGGAGAGCGTTGCCGCCGCCAAGGACGAGGCTCAACGTGCGATTGCGTCCTCGAGCCACTATTCCTGGGAATGGACCACCTGAGCTAGCAGTTGCGATGCTGCAGCAGTTGATCTCACGATGTACTTCAAGATCGAGACAAATGCCGTTGATACAACACCGTGCCACTCAAAGGCAACGGGATGCCAATTGGGAGCTTCTCAATGAAACGTCCAGCATAAGGACGCTAGGAAGCAGTACGATGGCCTCGCAGCTGCTTGCGTTGATGTAAGAAGAAACCAATCCTCAAAATCATTTCTTAGGAAGTGAAGAATATTTTCACCTCGACAAGGAGTCGATAAACAAAGCTTGCGGGTGATGGATCCCACGGCGGTGAAACAACGCATCCAGTCTGATGCTCGCACGAAATAGATTACAGCTGCAGAACAGTACAGGCACACTGGTGTGGGTATTTTGAGGGCGACTAGATATTGAAGCCTGGGAATGAGAGGCATACGTTCATGGGGGCATCGCCGATAGCACTCAGTTTGCAATTCGCCTTCAACAACAACAACAACAACAACAACAACAACAACCACCACCCAACTTTTTCAGACCAACTGAAGCGCCAAACAAGCATGCGTCTCTACGCTTCTCGCTTCCGTGCTCTCCTGGCAGTCCTCCTCGCCATCAGCACCCACCGCGCAGCTCAAGCTTCAACCTGCAAGACGCTGCTTGATTCGGACAGCACGTTGATCCAGTCCCTCGCATCCTGGACCGAAAAAGACTTGTCGCCAATCGACTTCCCGACTGTCTTCAAGGAGATCGACACAGCCCTGCCGTGGATCTCCAAATGTGCCGCTGCCATCGACCCCCATGCTATCTACACCTCGCTCGCCAGTTCCTCCGCCGTGAAGAAGTGCCTCACGACTATCGAAAATATTGACGCAGATCTCAGCACCAACGAAGGGTGGTCGACCATTTGCCCCGTCCTTGAAGACACCCTGTTGCCGTGTGCCAAGTCCATTATGACCGACACCGTCATGGACGCGCTCAACAGTGTGGGTGGGTGCTGCGACGACTTCCTCAGCGAAATCAAGACGCTATTTGGCGACTCCCTCGACGACATGGTGATGAAGCTCTCGCAGCTCAGTTTGAACGTCGAATGCAGCGAGAGGACGTACACGAATCTGGAGGGGGCCTCGACGAAGGAAATGTGCGCCTACTCCATGTTCAACTCATTCACCTTCATTGACTCGGAGGAGGTCGCCATTGACCTTCTGATGGACATGCTCCAGATCCCGAATGACCAGATGTGCAACGCGTTTGCCGGCAAGGCGTTCACCGCCACGAACGGTTCGACCGTCACGGTCCCATTCGGAACCAAGGGGGTGAACACGATGGGTATCTGCCTCGAGCCCATTGACACGCTCATGCAGTACCTCAAGTCCTGGAAGATCTTCTCGGAGACTTTGGATGTAGATGGATCAAGCGTGTCGCTTTCGGACCTCTTCACCTCGGGCAAGTCCATCCGCGGCGACGTGCTGATCGACTACGCCACCTCATCGACGGGCCTGCCGCTAATGGGGATCCGAGCCACCGACGCAGTGATTGTGGCTATGGGCGGTGTTAATAGCGAAGACGGCGAAACCAACACTTTCATTGAAGACTGGTTCGTGTCGGGCCTGAACGACTACATTTCGTACGGCAAGGCGTTGCAGGTACACATCCCGAACAACGGCGGCTGCACGTACTCGGACCAGTCGATCACTCTGCCGTACGCAGAGGTCTCAACAACGGCGTCGTCGTCTTCAGGATCCACTTCGTCGACTGGGACAACTAATACGACTACTGGTGCTAGCGCTGCTTCAGCGGTCAAGATGGCCACTATGATGACTTTCGGTGCAGCGATCCTCTCCTCAGTTGCCACATTCCTTTGAGCGGATCGACCAAGAGCGCTAATTAACGGTGAAGAATCGATTGCCGGGCGCAAAAAACTCCTGAATAAGTACTCCCTGAACTTTACTTATACCAATATACTTTGAAATGCTTCTTGAAAACCTGAATCCCGAAACAAACCTATCTATCGCAGATTAGCTGTCGATTTAGCCTCAAGAAGAATCGATGGCGGACCGAGCTTTGGCTTTCGTTCGCGGAGTGGTCTCGACCTCGACGGACAGTCAGGCGTAGGTGCAAGTCCGACTCGCAGGATCGAGCGAGCGTGTTCCTCTCTCTCTTCACAGACGAGAAGGAAGGAAGCGTGGTCACTGCTGCTTACTTACTTCGTTTTGGCGGCTCGAAAGAGAGGCAAGCGTTCCGTGGCCATCCACAGAGCCCGCGCCGGTCACGTGGGCCACCGTAGAGAAGCGGACGAGCCGCCATCCTGAATGGAGGATCACGCGTCTGATATCCGCTCGGGGCCATCGGCCGGCGCCTTTGCCCCGCTCTGTCATGAGGGACGAGGATACGGAGCGGTTGGTGCCACTGGCGTGACGGCCCCGATCCAGGCCAGGATCAAAAAATCTTGGAGCGGAGCGGAGCCCTCACCACCGGCTCTTGTCTGTTTCACTCAGTGCAAGTGGTT